>JACAXG010000053.1:1056158-1132084 GCA_018881555.1 Amblyornis subalaris
TTTTCTTTTCTTTTCTTTTTTCTTTCCTCTCCTCTCCTCTCCTCTCCTCTCCTCTCCTCTCCTCTCCTCTCCTCTCCTCTCCTCTCCTCTCCTCTCCTCTCCTCTCCTCTTTTTCTTTTCCTTACTTTTCTTTTCATTGGGGGCTCATTCTTTTCTCCTCTCCTTACTTTTCTTTTCATTGGGGGCTCAATGGGACATAAAACCAATAGCTCTGGAATGAGCTATGTCAGTCAGCTTGACAACTACTCACAGTTTGGGGTTTTTTATTTCCATCAAATTTCATGTCAACAAAGGCATGTTGCTGACTAAAACCTTAACTCCACAAACTGAGCTAATGCAACCCCTCTCTGCTGCTATTGAAATCCTATTGCTCCTCCTGCCTTCACTGGTATCAAGCCCAAAGTCCTGCTTCATTTCTACCAATTTGACACTACCATTAAAATAAATTCCCACTCAGAGAGACAAGAGATAAAAATAACTTGAGATAGCAACAAAGAACCAGGCAAAGAGCAGAAAACTGTTGTGTGCTTACTTCTGTCATAGCCCTATGAAACTGAAGGGAGAGGGCAGCAGGCTGCCCCTTTTCATGTGACAAGGCTGCCCTTGTCTACACTGAGAAGTCTTTCTCATTCTCATGACCACCTTAAAAAGAAACTAAAAATATATATCTATTTTTTTTAACTCTGAGCGCAGCAGATTATTACACACACAATATTTGTTACACAGGAGAATAATAAGGACAATATGTTCAACTGAACCTCACTCTCTTCCTTTCCACATTTACCCTCTCAATCTTATTGAAAGACTTACAGTAAATTCAGGAGCCCCTGTGCTTCCATGTCAAAAGTACATATAAAAGAAGAGTAGGTATATTTTAGAAAGGTAACAAAGCACAAATTTTACTTGAGAACCCTTGAATTATATAGTACATCTGTGGGCAACTTCACGCTCAGTGACTGAAATAAATAATTGTTTTGCCTAAAGCTTGTCTAATCAGCAAAATAGTGATGGTATTTTCCAAAATGCTTAGATTCAAATGATTTAGGTGGTGATCCATGAAGTTTAAAATATTTTCTATATTTAAAGAAAAATGAGTATTTRATTTTTTTCGTATTAAAGTGCTTTTACTACAATGCATTGCAAATAGGTATTCTCATACTGGTGACATTGTAAGTTGGCTTAAGAGMAAATAGAGAAATAGGCTGCACATTAGACTGTGTCTATTTCTATCAAGTTGCATGAGTGGGTGAACTTTTCAGGTGAAATTTGAAAAGTTCAGACATTTGGCAAATATTAAGGCGAAAGGAAGCAGATCKTAAAAGAAAAGTACATATATATTGCACTATTTAGACTTCAGAAATGYGAGTGAGAACAAGTTCATGTAGATTTAATTGAAAAATCTTTTGAGTTATTTGTGCTATTGTCCTTTTGGTCGTCTGAGTTTCTGATGAGTAGTTTGTCAGTGTAAATCCCACATATGTGCTGGCAATTTTAGGTCATGAGGGTGGCAAAGTGATTTTGTTTCAAATTTGAAATGCTTTAAATTGATGGGAGCACTACCTGAATCTAAAATAATTGAACCTGCATTTATAAAAAGAACATCATTCAYAAAAAGAGTTTCAGAAATGAGTTATCTCAAAGTATTCTGCTTTTTCTGTAGAATAATACATCTTGAACTTTGGGAAATGTTTATAGCTACTAAGATCACTTTTTTTTCTTTCTGTTATTCATGTTGAATACTTCTTATATAGGACATAATTCTACTGAATCAGAAAGATTGTTTATCAGATAGGCAGATAGGTAATACTCCACCAAGGTGATAGAATCTGTTCCAATTCATTTTTAGCCCTACCAAGCAATTCCTTTCCTTATATATATACATGAAAAATGTGAGGTTCCAGAGTGCTATTATTTCTTGAAAGCAAATAATAATGCAATTCCCATTCCTGTTCAGAAAYAGATCCTTTAGTCAGATACACACCACCATAACTACAATTGGCATCAATGGCAGCTGTACATATGTTACTAAGGGCAAAGCTTGGCCCTTAATCAAAATCATTTTCTGCTGAAAAAAAGTCCATCAATTTATATTTTAGATGAGCCATTCAGTTATCTCTCTTCCTTCAGTAGCGCATCATAAATTGTAAACCTTCAGTAATTATTTGTTGTGTATTAGTCCATTGCATTGTCAAATAAATTAATATGTATTTAGATTATTCTGCAAAAATCAGTCATATGTTCTAGGCAAGCCTTGCTATTCTGAATATTTATGAGGCAATCCAAAAATTAAGCCCTGTAACCCAATAAATACATTATTGACCTTGCTGATGACAGATTTCAGACTTCACAGTAGCTCTGCAAATCCTCAGGATTTTTCGGGCTTCATCAGGACTTCTCTTGGCCTGCTCAGAGCTATGTTTCACATTGTTTAGCTGTAAAAGCAATATTCTAATGACCGATTTCTTAATGGCTGTTTCCTAATTTGTTTTACTTTTGCTGAGCTTTCTGTAACCAAGTAGTATAACCATAACTTTTGTGTAGATAGCACTACAAAGTAATTGTTTTGTGTAGAATGCGCTATTTATGACCATATCATAATGATGCAGAGTAAAGGAATAAAAGACTGGGAGTGAAACAGAGCCCTTAAATGTGGGTAAAGAGCATGCAGTGTAGAGAGCGCACAGGGATGGGATGGTGGCAGAGGGGGCGCGTGGTGATAAGAGAACCCCAAGGGCTATTAAGGACTCATGAGTGGTCAGTTACCTACTGATAGAAAAATACAGCCTTCACACCTGGGTAAAAACAGTTTCTAGGAGTAACAGGAAAACAAAGAACAAGTATGCAATAAAATAACGATGTCTCTTTGGCTTATAGGAAATTGAGATATACTAGGGACAAAAAGAAACCCACAAAAACACAACAAAACAAAACCCAAAGAAACAAAAAAGACAAAGGTGCAAAAGACTGTGTTAGAAATATACAGTTGACCTGAAACAAAGAGCAAGAAGCTGTCAGCATCAACGTGATGCATCTGAGAGAAGAACGTGGATTGCTGATGACATGCTACAGTGCCCCACTCTCACTATGATGCTGCAGGCTCTAAGACCCACAAAAGAAGTGGAAAGGGAAGAACAACCCCGCAAAAAGAGTACAAACTCCAAGAAGTTTCTGTAGAACAATTATAATGGTATTATTTTTGAGATCTTCCTCTGAACTAGTTTTCTTCCCTCCTTTTTTTTTTTCTTTTAATTTCTATTACACAATGAACAAATTCCTGATACTGCATAAAAGGTGTTTTCTTTCTTTTTGTCAAAATAAATATTGTGAACATAACAAACACACCTTAATGTTCTTTAGCAGAGAATGCAGCCTCTATGTTGAAGTGTAGATTGTGCCATCTGCTCACTCAGTTGAGGAATTTCTGCATCTCAGAGGTATTTCCCTTGTAGAACATTTATTCATTCTATACATGTGTGAATTCTCAACAAGTCAATTTAAACAGCAAATTATGGCATTGCATTTTTCAATGTCTTGAATAGGTACTTTTTTCTAAGGGATATAAGAAGATCATCCATGCTCTAAGGGCCTGCTCCAAAAAAGCAAATATTAGATGACAAGAAAAGCAAAATGGGCTTGTGAAAGATTAAGTTCTATATTCTTAACATTTAGTTATTTGGAAGATCACAGGATATTTTTCCCAGTCAACATCTCTGATTTGAGTAGAATCTTCCTAGAACTATTAAATTTTACAGAGGAACAGAACATTGAGGTGACTAGCTAAAAATATTTTCCTAGTCATTTACTGAAAGAAATAATACCTAAAAGACTGTCAGCCTTTGTCTACCCTCACAGATGAATTTATCTTCGCTGTAATGTCCTTAAATCCAATTAGTTCCTTGTATCTATCACAACTCAGAAGATCATATGTGTTATTCTCCAGTAATACTGAGAACATTATATGATGGCTTTTAATAGGACACTTGCAACATAAAGCAACATAAGAAGCACTTATTTGGATCCTAGTTCTCATTCTTAGAGAAAGATGTAAGTCACGTGCCTTAGCGTACAACGGGAGTGGGGTAAGAGTGGGGATAACAGAAATAAAGATATTGGAAGTGCCTCCAACACCTTCAGTGAGGGCTACAAGCTGCCAGCTGCTGCAGTGGTTGTAGAGAGGTACAGATGCATGCTTGTGGGAAGCTCCCTTCCCACCTGGGGAAAGGTGTTTCAGAAGGCACGGGCATGTATTCAGGGCGGAATCCAAGGGGCAGAGTAAGCCTTGATGTGTCTTTTACCCAATGTCTTTACACAGGAGCAGTGAGCAAAAGAATGGTGACAATGCTTGTAAATACCTTCCTGTGGTTTTTCTTCCTGTATTCGTCTTTATTTTTGGAGTCATATTGTTGAGGATTTTCAGTTATTTATTGAGTTATGAATGGCAGCAGAACATTTATGCCRGAGGCAATATTTTGCATCTCCAGCAATCTGCATATATGAAGATTATACGTGGAGGTCTACATTTTCTAGACCTTAAGCTAATACACATAATCCTGCCTTTATTTTCTCCTTTACTTTTCAAAGAAATAGGTATTTGAATTTTAAATTTTGCAAAACAAGAGTTTATATAATTTAGTGTGAAAGATGTTTGACACTTCCATGTTTCTGTAGAAGTATCCGGCTTATTAAAAATCTGTTTCTTGCTGCCATAGTGTCTTGAAAGAAAAGCCCTCTCGAGTGTAATGAAAATAATTGCCCTACCTCTTCATAATATTTCAACCATTATGAATTAAGAAAATTTACTAATTGTCATTATAATCTCTTCTTATAAAAACATATTCACTCCAATTAGGGTAACACTTCCACATTTTTTTATATATTGAAAAATCATTGGTCTGATGTAAAACTTTCCTATAATTGTTCATAAAAAACATTGGACCAAGTCCAAGACAGTGAAGATAAATAGGTATAACTGAAAGTGAAATTCATAGAAAACATTAAATATTATCATAATCTGTTTCCTATTTGCATTTCTGTCCATCCTCCTTCAGTATTTCTAATGAAAGAAAGCACATTGAATGTCAAGAGCTGAACAAGAACTGAAATTCATTTTTAGGATGAGGAAAGTGACATGAAATTGAATAGAACTTTTACCAGCAACATTATTCATAAGGGCCATTTGTTGATTAAACTATCTGTTGTACTCTCAGCATGTCATATCACATCAATCACATATGAATTTAAATTAAAGCCATATTCCAAAAAATAATAATTGCCAAGTTGCCACGTGTACCATCTGAGTGCTAAATTTAAGCTTTTGCAGTACTTCAGCAGCTGCATGAACCTATGAATAATTCATTAACTGTATGAAATAGTAGATTAGAATTAACCAACTAGTTGCATATTTTAGCTAATGTTTAGAACTGAAGAAATATAACTGGCCAATTCACCAGATACTTCCTAATGAAAAGCAATTATTTTGTGCAACATTTTGGAAGATCTACTTAATCCTTRATATATAGTTTAGGCAAACAGAGAGGAATTGAGCTAAAATTCAGAATTACAAGAAGAAAAAGAATGTAGTAAAAGAAATGCAGAGGAAGAAAAGGTCTTCTGCTAGATAATGTACAAGTGGCTTGTACATAGCTACAGGGATTCTTGGTTTTGGATTTAACAGGCAGCAAGTGATTTTTTTAAGCTTGCTTGTGTTCCTAATTTTTGTGTATTTTTAGATTGAAGRAATCATTATATACTTTCTATGCACATCAGGAATGATTTATCTTTTTTTCTAAGATTAAAGTTCTTGCATTCTTGAATTGTGAGAGATTGGTTGGTAMTGGGCTTGCATGCTTTTTGTGGCTGGTAAGCAACAGCAAATATCTCATACTAGGAAACTGAAAACTTTCTTTGCAGGCATTACAGTCTTGTTCTTAAACAAACTACCACCACATAAACAGCTCGTGTTATACCTATGTGCTAAAAATTAATGTGTTTTTAAAGCCAGAAAAAGGGGTGCACTGTCTCGCCAAGGTGTAACTGAAATCACAGGATTTTATAGGATCTTAGAATATCTCAAGTTGGAAGGGACCCATGAGGATCATTGGGTCCAACTGCCTGCTCATTGAAGGCTTACTTAAAACTAAAGTATGTAACAAAGACCATTGTCCAGAGATTCCTGGAACTCTAACAGGCTTTGTGCTGACCAGKGCAGACTCACCACTTCCCTGGGGAGTCTGTTCYGGTGACTGACCACCCTCTCAGTGAAAAACCTTTTCCTAATGTCCATTTTGAACTTCACCTGACACAGCAAAAATCAAACTGTCTGGGGAAAGGATTTCCTCTTTCGGGAAACTGCTGGCTTAGGAAGCTGCCAGGGTATTTGTCTTCCTTCTCGCCACAGGGGCAAACGTGACTCTTGAGTCTTGTATTGCGCTTTGTGCTGAACTCAGGCCTCTGGGTTGGACCCCTTTAGGCTGGGAGCTTGAAGATTTAGATTGTGGAGCTCATGGACATATGTGATTTCAAGTGGGTTTTTTTATAGTTTTCATGGTGGTATTCCCTTCAGTCTGTGAGAGCAGGTACCATAGCACATAATGCAAATTTGTGACCAAGACTGCGGCATGACTTCTAAAGGGGAAATAGGAATTAATAACAGCATATCMTGTGTTGGAAAGGAGAAACCCCACCACTGAGCAAAGATATGAAGCCTCATTCCTAGATGGCCCTGTGCCAGCTGTCTTTGATAGTCATACTTTCACACCTAAAGCAGGATGGGAAGGTGTTTGTGATACTGTCTGTAACTTATGTGGAACTTAATGGGTTTTAAATTGCTTTTTTTTTTTTGTTAACGCAGATGTTTATTCATTCTTAGTGAAATGTAATTTTTCTCTAATTATAATTTTTGAATTATTTATAAAAATCATATCCAGGCCTTCACTTCTCTTTTACACTGCTATCTGTAACTAGTAGAGGAGCATTTATCTAACCTGCTATGAACGGGTCAGGTCATGCCAAGTAGAATTTAGGAAATTGTCTAATTTAGGGTATGACACATGAATGTGTTTGCTTGCTTTAAAATAACTGTCCATAACAATAACAATAACAATAATAATAATAATAATATAGTAATAAGGGAGGGAGAGAGAGAGGGCAAATAAGGGAGGAGAAGGAGAGACAAGCTGCCAGTATAGTAGAAGCAAGATAGTAATAATGCAAAATGGTATTACTTCTATTTAGAGTAATACGTGAGTCATTTGGTACGAAATAATTAAGCTGATGCAATATTCTGATAAAGGGAATTATTTTGAAGAGATTAAGGTACTCCAGCATTGCTTTTATTTGTGTTACAACTGCTTTTACATAATATACCAGAGCTTTGCAACTGACAGTGGTTTAAAGATATCTAAATGAGCAAACTGCTAGTCCAGGGAAAACACTCAGAAGAAATAAGTGAAAGCAAAGAGGCAAAATGGAGTAACAGTACAGTGGGTATTTTAATTAAAAGCAGTGGATGAAGGTGATGGTTGGTCTGATTAAATGGCAGAACAGTTGGCCTGGTGCAAAATTTAAATCACTGAGGTTGACAAGAACAACTTTCTACACAGATGCACTATTTTGTTGGCCTCTTATTTTACTTCATCTTTTTCTCACTCTGTCAAGAAGACTATTGAATAACACATTGCAGGTTTTTGTAATGCATTACTAACTTCGTTTTTTGGTGTGGTTTGTTTTTATGGTGTTATCAAGCATGTACATAGACAGAGAAAGATTTGTTCCATCACCTAATCCTGTTTCTATAGTAATTTAAAAAATGTCCCAATGTGATATATATCCTGCGTTCTCAGGATCTTAAATAATTAGGACAATTGGTCAAATGGCACATTCCTGATTCCACAAGGGTATATGGCAATTTAGAAAATTCGGCTCTAGTAATTTCATAGGGACAAAAAGATAAATTAGTATGTATAATTATAATAATGTTTAGCACTTACAAGATGCCTTCTATCTGAGGATCTCAAAAAGGTCTTCAGGAGACTTTGTTTTGCGTTCAGACTGTGGTACATCTGCTGCTACCTCTGTTTTACAGGTAGGGAAAATAAATTATAGAAAGTTAAAATATGTGCAAAAGCCTATGCAGTGAGCCATTGAAAGAGGCTGATTGAAAGAACTAGAAGCAAAATTTTGTCTTTACTTTCATTCACTAATTTCTGATGGATTCAAAGGACTAGACTGCACCTTCATCTGGTGTCTCAGCATGTGTCTTCAGATGTCTCCTCTAGAGGGTACACACAGAGTATGTTTGGCTTTAACTCACCTTCTACAGGTTTCAAACAGGTGAATCCAAATCTGCACATGATAATTTAAATCTGGGAAAAATGAAAGAATCACAGCCTTGTCTAAGAGGGGCAGCAGTTCTAGAAGAGCAGCAGTTTCCCTAATACCTCCTCCTCAGGTCTTGTCTGAGTCACAGTTCTATCCACACGCTTCACAACATAACCTTAATGCACAGATACTCCCATGTAAGGACTTTGAATGATGAAATCATTGGCAATGCTGAGGAAAAGCATCACTTCTGACAGATGAAAAGCGCATAGGAACAAAGAAATTAAACAATTTTGYATTCGAATTTAAAGATTACTTCTATTTTCAAGTTTTAAAAAATAGTAACAATCAAAAAAAAATAGATTTCAAACATTTCAGTTAAAACTTTCCTTTCCATCTTCAATATTTATCTCTATGTCATCAACATCAACCTCTATGTAGCTCCAAATCCCTATGGTGTCTTTCAGATATGGTGTTTCAGTGCAAATCTACTCTTTCCTTCCTGTAATATCATTTCAGTTTCCTCCTAATAAACATATACTTAAAATGTTTCTATTCCATGTTAATAGCAATTTTTAAAAATAGAGAATCTGTGAATCAAACACAGAAAATTCTCCTGACATCTAGGGTCTATCTAGRTGTTAGGGAAAGAAACTCCATCAGGCTGAAAGAAATTTAATTAATGTTACAGTCATCCCCAAGATGCACTACATCAGTGACACACAGAACATCTGGGGATGTGGAGGTAAACAATAAATCAATAGTCCTCATAGTCCAGACTTCAAATATCTTGCACTTATTACATCTCTATTTTAAAAAAGTGTAGAAGAAATAGAGACATTAGAATAAAATTATTAGGAAGAAGATACTAAATAAATAGTATTTGGGAAGATATATTTTTCATTAGAAAGGAGAAAGTTAAAATAGAAAGATAAAGAATAATTTTCCCATAATAACAGCAGAAATAGTCAAGGAGTAATGGCCATAAACTAAAACACAAGAAGTTCCATCTCCACATGAGGAAGAACTTGTTTACGTTGAGGGTGACAGAGCACTGGATCAGCTGCCCAGGGAGGTCGTGGRGTCTCCCTCTCTGGAGACATTCAAACCCCACCTGGACACATTCCTGTGTCACCTGCTCCAGGTGAGCCTGCCTTTGCAGGGRGGTTGGACTGGATGATCTCCAGAGGTCCATTCCAACCCTGACGATTCTGTGATTCTGTGATCATAGTGATTGAAATAAGCAATATTTTTTAAAGCATTTTTATCGCAAAATCTGCAATTCATGGTCACTCTGTCTTATCAGAGAACCTTCCTTTGAATCTAATTTGGAGGTGGGATGAGAATGATTGGGATGAGAAATGTTGTACTGAGCCACTGCCAAGCACTGTGTACTTTCTGTGACATAGCTCTAGGATCAGGGAGGAGAGGGGAGAATAAAAAAAACTTGGCTTTGCTGTGGCGTCAAAGTAGGCATTTAGGTCATGTTTTTTTGTCTCATGCAAGGATCCAGGATTTAGTTGTTGGGCATTCTGAACTAGCCCTTTGTCCCTAAAGCAGATATTTTTGCAAGTTACTTGCAGATAAGTATGGTGCAGAAAAATACTGCTCAGGCTTCTCCTTCCTTTAATGTCATCATTTCAAACCTGAGTCCCTTAGCTCAAATCTCTTGTTTCTTTCCAGCTGAACTGGGAAAACATGCCAATGTTGTGATGTGAACAAACAAGGACAAGGAAAACCTGTCTAACATAATTTTACTTGACACCTAAATTATAGTCATGTTGGATTCAGAAAATAAAGAATGAAGCAGAAACCAAATGGGCCATTTTTTCTTTAGTGCCAGTACCTTCTCTGTTGTTGTTTTCTGTATGTCAAAAATAGAAAGGTTTTCTTCTGAACTAATCAAAACTAACTAAAAGTTTAGGTCAAAAATATTTCTCTCTGGACATACTTTGAACTTACAGCTGCCTTATTTGGTTGAAAAATAGTCAATTCTAGTTTATCCTGCTAATCCTAATGTTACTATGCTAGACTGTCACTGAACCTGCTTTCATCTATTTTTCTTGCTAGCTGGAAAGCTCACCCAATTTTCGGTTTGTATCAATAATCTTCAAAACTAAAACAAATKAGTACCTTTTAATTCTATATTCACATTAAATAAATGGAAACTTTTACTAAATCCAGTGCAAATTTGGATTTAAGGTTTTATGCAACTTTGACATTTTGCCTACTTTTGAAAAGAAATATAGCTTTGCATAATATTCCAAAATTGTAATAATCACTGACCTATCAAAATGCATGCTATCATTTTAATTCATATCTAACCTGGCRTAGAATACAGACCTACATGTGAAGTAAAAAGCACATAAGGAAGCTCTGCATTGCTTTCCAACTCTTGTATATGTCAACTGGATGCAATTTCTAGAGACATCATTTTTTTCTTTTGTTCTGAGGAGCAGAACTGCTCCAGGTTCTTCTGTTCGAAGAACCTTGACCCCCTGACCATTGAGGCTGAGGTTGCCCACTGTTGGCACACAGACAAGGTAGAGGGAGTGTTGCTACTTACATGACTGAAAAATAAGGCATTGCCCCAAGAACCCTAAAGGACAGAAACAACCCACTTTATCTGCCTCTTTGTATCTTTGGCTAACATAATCTCCGTGGACTTGTCTAAAGAAATCTGACTTTCTTACTTTTCTGATTGCTCCAAACTCTCCCCATTTCATCAATTTTCCCTGCCTGAAAATTGCTGATAAAAGACCCTCATTCTGGCTGATTGGGAAATGAACAAAAAGATGTCACTTCTACTTTTCTTTCCAATGTTAAGATTAAAGTTTGAGGGATTTTGAAGAAAATGAAATTTCAAGATGATTAGCTAAACCTGCAGCTTTAATTAATCACAGCCTTAATCCATCATAATGCTTATGCATACATCAAGATTTTAAGCACGTGGACATGAGTTCACACAAGTGGGGCTTTTTAGAAAAGCAAAATGTCCAAGTAAAGTTTAAAGTGAGTTCTTTGAATTTTCCCRTACTTATATAAAACTGTGCAAAGTTGAAACCTCTACAAAATATAGAAAAATGTTTATTTTATTCAGATTTTCTGTTGTTGGAAACATCCAGATATTATAAAGGTAGATTTAAAAAAAAAAAAAACAACCACAAATCTACATTACTCGGTTTCAAAGAACTAGAAATATGAAAGGAAACTAGGAGATTCTGGTCTGATTATACTCTATTGCCTACAGTGTACTCACAAAGAGGCCTTGATTTAGTGTCTGATACTTATTCTTCAGGCATGTTATGGAATTCTCATCAAGGCTAGGGTGATATCACCAGGCTGACCAGAGACATGATGAAATTCCTGTTTACAAAAAAAAATGGTTGTCCCTTGTCTACTGAGAAAAAAAAAAAAATGCCTTGACTGATACATCACTGTCAACCTTTTCTGTCTTTGTTTATTCCTTTCTGTTTTCTGTGGAAGCTCTTCAGACTCTCTCAGTCCATAAATCATCGGTTTTTCTGCTGCTTGAAGACACTGGGGCAGYATAAGATATTCAAAGTCTTTTTATGCAAGGCCTGTAGAATATTTCCTTAGAAAATAGATATGTACACTTTAATGAATATCTCTTTGTTACAGGAAGAATGTGTGCAAAGTGCATTAAGTATGCTGATGCCTATTTCAGAGTTTTTCTGTTTTGATCAGTTTAATAAAATACAAGCCATGTGGGTCTTTGGATGGTGAATTTTTGATAACCTAGTTTTTAGTGKTTTTTTTCATAATATGCAGACAAGTGGTTGAAAAGCTTTATTATGTTTTGGAAGGCTGTAGAATTTCCCAGTCAATCCCAGAGGAGGATAAAGCAGTTTTCAAAAAAGCAGTTAAAGGAAGAAAATGTGACCCACAGGGACTGGCTAGTTGATACTGACCCAAGAGGGTGGGTTAGATGATGTGTTTAAATCCTTTACAGCCATTTGAACCTAAGAAGAAAGAAAAAAGCAGAAGAAAAAGAAAAGAAGCTTGTGTAGTAAATAAAAGTCATGAAAAAGGGAAAGGTAATACAGAGGCCACAATATGTAACAGCGAATGATTGATTCTAGGAGTCAAAGAGTAACGGTATCTTGTTTTCAGATTGTTTGAGTCTCAATCCTTTGTAAGCAGCCTTTTTGAAGAAGGCTTTGTAGGAAGCTGGCAAGGCCCAGAAGGCCTCTGTGTCAAGAGTATAAAGGTTTCCATTATCTTAGAGCAATTTTGTAGCTCTTAAGATGGAGAAAACCTTTTTGTGTGTGTGTGTGTGTGTGTGTGTGTGTGTGTGTGTTGCAATTATGAAATTTGTAAAAGTTATCTGGTTTTTGGTTTTTGTCTCATAGCATGTACAATATCTACTAATATTTTACATATTAGTAAAATATCTTGTAAACAGAATAGATTGAATATATATTCACAGATTGAATAGATGCCTATTAGGTTATCAAAAAAAATCTTCCTACCTCATTTCAAAATCATATGCAGTCATGGATGTGCATTCCTGCCCTCTGAGCATTGAACTGTGATCCATTCCTGCACACTTTGACCGTGCCACTGGAGATCACTCTCCTTGCCCTTTTATAGGGGCACTCCAGTAGCTCAGAACAGGACTCTTGACACTTATGACTGTTCTAATACTTCTGAAGTATGTAGGGTGGTACAAAAAGTGCTTAAAAGAGTTTCATTTGGGCTTTGGTTTGGTTTTTTTTTCTATGAGCACTCCCTATATCGGGGTGTCCTGCATTTCTCAATAACTTCAAGGTTCTACATACTTTTAAAAAAGAAATGCAGCCTCCTTCAGAACTCTGTTCAAGCTGTTGTGTTCCAGAATGAGCAGCGCTCCATGCACATGATTTTGGCTCTTTCCCAGCATAAAAGTCCTTCTGTACCACTGCTTTTAYGTATCAAGACCCTCTAAGTGTGCTGGATCCTACAGTGTGGTCTGTTTATTCCTCTTGTCAGCAGTTTGTCTGTTGCTGAAGTCACAACAAGATTAGAGATCTGCCTGATGTTTTCTTGTCTTCCCCTTTTTTACCCCAAATAGACTTTCCTTTTCTATATCCACAATAATAACAACGAAAGATTTTTTTTGGAAAGATTTATTGAAAGATTTGTTTTGTTTGTTTGTTTCAAAACTTGATCAACAAGGATAGTGGTTCAAAAGTGCTAGACACTGAAAGGAAGTGCTTGGACTTCTTGGCCATATCTAGTTTGTGCAATGTTTACTGTGTTACTATGGGGAAATTGTTTGTGTACATAAAGCAGAGCACACCATACTTTCACATATGCTAAAAGCCAAACTCCCACTGCAAGGTTCATAATAGCAATCAAGCTGTTCAAATAAAGTTTCTTTAACAAGACTCTGACATCATTTCCCTGGTGTGGATTGGCTTACAGAGAGCATGGGATACTAGTGCTTTTTGGAGTGAAACCCTCTTTTGTGGGAATTTCTCACCTCACTTTTTCTTTATGAATTAGACAAATCTGTTACTTTTGCTGAAATAAAGTGCTGATGTCACATTCTGGAAGTCCCTTGGTTGTCAGGGTGCCAGACTGTGCCTGTTTGGGGACGGATGCAGTCAGGATCATGCAGATCTCTGCTTGCCTTGTGGAGCCACTGGGAGTTACTGCTTTTGGAAGAACAGAACATCACTCTGAGCTGCTCAGGGTACACAAGGAGAATCATTTATCTTTTAGCGTGGTGCAGCGTGCCCTGGCACTATGTCTGGCACCTCTGCTAACCAAGGGAGAGGTGGGACAGCACAGAAAGATGCTGACTCCTTTTCCACCCTCCACATTCACTGCTTGAAAACAGGGAGCAGTGCAGAGACTTTGGGATGAAGAAACATAATTGCCTCTATACACAGTGCCACTCTGCTTACACGTGTGTTCCCTGTTATTCCTGAGTTTGGTTCTCTTTGCCTGGAGAACTGCCATGCCCCATGACTGCAGGGCACTCTATCCCAGGGAAATTTAATTTTGAAAACCCATTGTTGACAGATAGACGCTGATGCAGTGTCATTGCACGGTTCCTGAAAAGCCGATGGCTCAAGTTTTCTACCCTTTTTTGTGGTTCCAGAACTCAGTGAATATAGTAGAGGCTTACTTTTATTGCTATGGGATTATATTTTTGTACTGAAACACAGGTGCAGTCTGGGGTTTCTTTGCCTTCTGACAAATGACTAGACTTGTTCACACTAATGGTTAGCTACTGGCCATGTAACACCCTGAATAGATTTCCATACCRTAATTATAACACTCAGACAAAAACAGACTTTTAAATTACTGAACCGACTTGCTGAAATGTTGAAGGTAAGATATTGCAGCTATCTGAGAAAACTTGTAAGTATGTGGTTGCATTTCTATTTGTAGACTGTTATATTTTTTAATGATATATTTATGGCTTGAAGTGAGTAATGTTTTATATACAGGAGAAATAGTTAATTTGCTTAGATGACTCATACATTAAACCTAAMGTCATTGAATTTTACTCCTGCCTCCATTTCCTGGGAGACGAAACTCTTGTTAAAAAAATTTTKATAGTGAAATGACATCTCACTGAAGTCTGCAACACAACTGACACTTTGTTCCTTCTTTCATCCTGTTAGGAGAAGCACATGGGAAATATTAAGATACAGCAATGTAAACTCTTTACATTGACCTCTTTAAAAGGAAAAAAATCAGTTTACTGCTGGAAGAAACAATGCACAAAAATGTATTTATACTGAGTCATTTATGAGTCCCCTGCAAGTGTTAGAGCAGATTGCAATTCCATTTGCACAGCTATATAGAGAAAATACTGTACACAGTTTTTCAAGTAAAGAAGGCCAAATTTGTTGAACCTACTGCATCATATCTTTGGGTGTCCTATTGATTTTCCCATAGAACTACTTCACACGAGAAACTAGGGAAACTGAAACAGCTAAAGCCTGGGGCCAGACTGAGAGTGATTGTGTAAGAACCCTTTTTTCTTGCAAGAACTCCTGAGAGCAGCAGTCACTGGGAGCGTGGCTGTGTGGGAGTCATGATACTCACAAGGCTGTGCTAAGGCATTGCCAGAGATAGGTCCAATCAAAACAATTTTTCTGGGCAATACCTAAGTCATCTGGTTTGGATGATGTATTATATAAATGCTCTGTCAGAATCTGGGGCATTTTGTGGGAGACCACGGCATTTTGGAATGGCTGCTAATATTATACAGGAATTTATCCTGTATAAGCATCATTCGGATAACAGGTGCTTTGTCAAAGTATGAGTCGGACAGAAAGCTTTGACCTACTGAAACTAAAGACTCTTGGTCTCTGTATCTCAGGCACATATTTCAAGAGTTCAAAAGTGAAGTCTGAAACCTGTATTCTTGTCACTTATGCTCAATATGAATGCATTGCATTCATGTCTATATTTGTCAATTAGGTAAACAGTTTATAATGTACTAAAATGTGTTGATATAACAAGCAATAMAATCTTTGCTGTTTTTTCTGTTACTCTTGCCTCCATCCTTTTCTAAAYTATTTGATAGATTCTGGAACAACAGCCTAAATTTTAAAAGTCTCTGTTTTCTGGTGTTAAACCTATGCCCTTGTATACACAGTTTTTGGAGACACTGTCCAAAAGCATTACACAAAGGATGTATTATTTAATAGATCAAAGGTCAAAATGTTCATGATTCAATATGCCATGGGTGGCTACATTTCGAAATGACTGCATATTTCCTAAATGATGCCTAGTTCTGAAATATATTTTGGGAACTGACAACACATCCTCTAGTTTGGGAAAACACAAAGACTTCAGAAATGCTTTGAATGATGAGTTATGGGGTTTGGGGAGTATATATTTCTTTTGTCATATCCGCGGTGGGAAACCGGATTTTCAGATTCTGTATCACTGTTTAGCATTATTTTTACATTTAATATGGTCCATGAGGAGTTCTTCTGCAACACTTTTAGGCCATATTTTTTATTTTTATTGCAGTTCTTAATGACATTTTGATAGGTCCATAATGAGTCAGATTTTATTGTTATGCCCTATGTATTTTCTTCTTTCAAAGGGATAAATGTGGTTGTCTGGCTGCTCTGACATGATATATTTTAGAAATAAACAGTCTTAATACCCCTGTGAGTTACAGTCCCTTCTCTTCTTTCCCTCTGCCAATACAGAGTCTCATGAGGTGGGGTTTTTGTTGTTGTGTCTGGGTTGGTTGCTTGCTTGCTTTCAGTATGGGCTACTTGTCATATTAATTTGATGTTTCAGGACCTAAGAGTAGAAGATATTTAGGTCAGTTTTAGACTAGTGGTTACACRAAGATTATCACTTCTATTATCATTAAATGACTGATAACCAGTGCTCTTTTTTTCTGCCTTTTTTTCTTCCTAAAGACAGTATTTTTTGAAACTCTACATGGACTATGTCAGGGTCCGGAAAGAAACAGAAAGGAAAAGTTTAATGCAAGATTTTTTTTTTCCTATGCAAAAGAAAATGATGTCTTTTTCAAGATGCATCAAAATGCATTCAATCTTTCAGTCACTGTAAATGCTGCCACAAATAGCCATTTGATATTAATTTTCACCTGCCTTGTGTATCTTGAAGGATTAATATGAGTTACATTAAAAAAAATTACAAAGTTATTAATCTAAAGGTATTTCATATCTGTATCTGTACTTATGAAAAAACCCGGTACATTTTGCTGGTTTATATTTTTAGGACTATTGTCACTGCAGTCCTATTACATTGAGGTGTGTACAAAATTACCTTGTTTTCAGCACGTAGGAATAGATTGATTGGTGCAGCAATTGCTGTTTTCCATTAGAAATTATTTGCACAGATATGAACATTATCAGTTTTCATAATGTCCAGGAGATGTATTGACTCAAGATTGCCAAAGCCAGGCGCTCCTTAAACTTCCTGTGGCTCTTGGGACTAACAATGAATTTGCCGTTTTTCCACCAGACATGAAAAATCTCAGTGCTCTGTCTAAGAGTTATTTTCATTGTAGCCCACTACCAGTCCCACCAGGAAGTCTGATCAGCAGGCTGGGTAAGCACTGCTGCTTTTCTCCAGTGCTTATGCAAGAGATTAGTCTAAATAGCTCTTGATCTTTAGCTAGGAGCAACCTGAGCTGCTAAATCCACCCAGCACAGCATTCTTATTGCACTTTATTTACCTGCCTGTAAGAGGAAAAAAATATGCMAGTGCACTGAAAGATGCAATACAAAAATGGTCTTTAAATTACTTTGACAAAAGCTTGATAATGTTTATTATAGCAGTTTTATCAGTCAGTGTCATCACACAAGAGCATGAAAGTTCCTGTCCGTCATACTCAAGGCTGATATTCTTTCATCTTATCACACTTAGGTAATGTAGGTTGACAAGCCCCTGTATGATGAAGATTCCACATAAAAAAGACATGGAAAAAGCAGAATAGTGCACCTAGGCTGTGCCTGTAGATCACAGTGTCAAAGGCTCAGTYCTCTTCTACAGTGAGGTGAACTCAGCTTGTAGCACGCAACAGAAAGATTGCTGTGGGTAAGACTTCTAGCTGAGTGTCAGAGATGATTAATGAGACAGATAAGAGAACATCCTCCTTTTGACATTAAGGGGCAGATAGAAGAGAATGAAAGAGTGAAGGAAAGCAAAACATTTATATMTAAAAAATAATGAGGGTCAGCAAAACTCTGGTCTCAAATTGGACTTGTGTTTTGGTCCATTTGTCGTTGTAACTTGACCCCTTCTGTCTGATAAAGGAATTTTAAGGGGAGATGGTAAAAAAAACGTCCCCTACAGAGAAACAAAAAGGATGAATAGCTGTAATGGAAAGAAACACMGTAAGACGAAAGCAGAATGCAAGCAAAAACCCCAGAACTAGGTGTTTCTCAGAATGAGTTATTCTTTTCTTCAGCTCTGAGATGGCTTTGTGGAGACAGGAAAAGATTAAGACAAGTATCTTCAGCAAGGCTTAACTAAGAAAAATACATAAAAGACTAGTAACTGAAGCAAGTATTGCTGAAAATAGTTTTATAATATACATAGCAAGTTCTAACAGCACAGGGGAGTTCACGACCCACTCCCTCAGCTTCTCGGAGGGGGTGGATCAAAAGAACACAGTCAATATGAATGTCAAAAGTCATGAAGGAGCTTCCTGTTAATGCAGATATACTGTTCCTGCTGCAAAAGAAAAAGATCACTCCTTGTTCACTGAAGTTTCAAATGAATACTTTTGTCATTAGCAGACAATCTGTAGGCAGAAAATTATTTTTTTAGATGCACAAGTTTGTCATAATCAGAACCATTGAGTAATTTGCCATCTGTGTAAAATGCATCAGACCTCACGAGAARCTTGAATGGCAGAGTAAATTAGATGAAATCTCTTGATTTGGGAGTGTGTGGCAATAAGTTTATTAAATGGCAGAATTAGTCCTTGAGATGCTGGAGTACTTGTACTACAATGAAGGGAGATCTCATATTTTAAAAATTTAAAAATTTTAGAAGGACTTATGTCTCTAAAATATTATAATTTTTATTCATGAAAAAGAGCAAACAATTAATAGACTAAGAAAATAATGTATTGGAAAACATAAAAATTAAAACCTTACTGTTGGTAACTTATGAGTTGGTYAAAACTTGCATTTTTCTGTAGTATAGTTCCTTTGAGACCTTCATGGGGGAATGTGCAGTACTGTCAAAACACCTTAAAATGAAGATTCTTCTGGAACAGTTTCTTTTTAACATATCACAGATAGCTACTGATATGTAATTGAACCACATTTGTTCAGCAAGCTGGTTTTCTGAGTGTTTTTTGTGCATGAGTTCTTTCTATTCATCAAACAGCAATGTTATATAAGGTTAGTGCAGCAAATAACTAACTCGTATGAAATAAAAGCAAGAGGTTAGTACATTTTAAAATAAAATGGTGATCTTCAAACCAGAGATGTCATTTACAAAACAGAAAATGTGAATGTACTGTTTTCACAGCTATAATGATACAGCCTATCAATGCAAACTAGTTTATATAAATATAGCTGAAAAATAGCTTTCATTTTGGTTTGGTATATTTATCAAATGGATCCGTATGAAAATAATTTTTGTTATAGCCACAGATAACAGAAAACATTTTCCAGGAGAAAATAAATTAAACGGTGCTGTKCTTACTTCCATCTAGTTTTTCCAATTCATCACAAGAAAAGGATAGTTAAAATAAAGATTTCTTCAGCTTGGCCCCATCTYAGCCTCATGTGCCCTCCCACCAAATTCCACCTGCTGGAAAAAAAAAAAAAAGTAGAATTCAAGGAAGAAATAGATAGTTTTGCCTGAAACATAAAAGACATAAAAATAGACATATTTTCTCTTAAYCATGTTTGGGAAAATGGAGTAGGTTGAAGTTCAAATAGATCYATATTTAAACAGAAAGATTTAGTGGATAAAAAGCAAAAGACATTTACAAGTTTCATCTTACATAGGACACTGTAATATTCTAGTCAGGTTGTGTAAGATTGCCCAAAGGTCTTCATGTAGCACTATACAGAATTGTTTCAATATGAAGAAAGAGAATATAATACAGAATGAAGACTCAGTCTTCAAWGTTCATTACATTAATTCAGAATTTTGTCTAAGAAATTGGATCASTAATGCATAAATCACAAAATTAATATCACAAGTTCTTCACTGTGTCAGAGGGAGAAGCCTCACCTCTTTTTAATGATGTTTCTCAAGAGATTGCAGTATTCTCTTCCTCTTTATGGTAGAATCATTCCTCAACTTTACAACAATGGAAGTAGCCTCAGTTTTGACTTTTATTTTTAGAAACTTCCCAGTTTCTTAATTTTCCCATGGATCTTCTTGGTTTGAGGAAAGACAGTTTCTTGAAACTTTTATTCTAAGATTCCAATTTAATGAAACACAAATYCTCTAGACCCAAAAGATAATTTTCAATAAGGTAAAGTAGGAAATGAACCTTTATTTTACGATTGTGAGAGTAAAGCAAGTTACGAATTCTTGAAACCTGGATGAGAGAAGGCCTCTGAGGGGTCAGTACAAGAGTCCTTATCACAAAATATACTTTATCTGTCACTTTTATGATAGCCTGCTATAATATGTTAGTTTTAGAAAGACTTATCCATTGAGAAAACATGGGACGGAAGGCAGATAGGCAGCTGGTAGTATAATTCTGCATATTAGGATCTTCATTTCCACAGTGAAGTGAAGTGTATCGCCCTTATTTCCACCAGTCTGAAAGAAATCCAAAGAGGACTCATTGGTCGGAGCTCCTGATGGGGAGAG
The DNA here is from genome assembly GCA_018881555.1 of Amblyornis subalaris. NCBI lineage: Eukaryota > Metazoa > Chordata > Aves > Passeriformes > Ptilonorhynchidae > Amblyornis > Amblyornis subalaris. The sequence continues at coordinate 1,076,781 of JACAXG010000053.1, forward strand.
GTGAGGGCCAGAAGCGTCTGGAGGCAGTTCTTGCAACAGTGGAGTGACACACACGGAATGCAAGTTTGGCTACTGGAACTCGTGTGAAATTGTTCTGACATATTGACGCCTTTGACAGTGAAGCAGAAGAATCACTAAATACACAAATTAGGAGAGCAAATGTTGTGAGTATATCTATATTAACCTGCATTATTTTCTGGACTATTGGAAATTACTTTTTCACTTCCTATTTCCCACAGCATATTTTTATTTGATTGAAAGCTAAAAGTGACATCATATTTAATTACCTAAAAGTTCTAGAAAATTTGAAGTAGAAACAAACTCACCTAAGAGGTCAACAAACCTGGTGAAAGTGCCATTAAGAAAGGACACCAYTCATCCAGCTTTTTCTGTTTCTTGTTCATTTTTGGGGTGTTTAAAGAAACAAATGAAGTAAAGACTTTATTTCATCATATAAATAGGCATTTATGGAGAAAGGYAATATAGAAAAAAATTAAGGGAGAAACATACAGGAAGAGTCAGGCAGAAAGGTATGGAAAGGGTCAACACCTACAAGCTGGCGCCAAATTCAAACAGTAAATAAGGCCCTTTTTTTTTAATACTGTGTGTTTTTATCTACTCAAGAAACTTCCTAAGAGTTATTAAATGTAGGAGATAAATAAATTATTGAAGTCCAGTATAGGAGATTTGACCAGATATGTGAAATTTTTTCTTCACTTAATTTCCGTTAATGTGCCATGCTGCTCTATAGAGGGAAAAAGATTGGCACACTTTGTAATCTCAACTGGCTGCATTTTAAATGAAAGCTATATTTACAGTTTTTATTTTGGTAACTCACTACAGCAAACAAAGAAAGACTAATTGTACTCTGGCACATTTTTAATTCTTGAGAAATTACACTTTCTTTCTTCAAGTTGATCTTCATCCGTACCATATACTTTGGACTTGGTTTACGATACCAACTTCCTTTTCCAGTACTTCCAGAGGCTTATGGTTTCCTCTTTAATATCTTTAGGTGGATCTGCATGTGCACTCTGAGATTTCTATCCAAGGCACACATTGGCATTTCCTTTCCRTCAAAACTGTGGCTCAGCTGAGACATAGATGAACTTGTGCACGCACGGGCTTACTCTGAAATGAAAACACAATATGGCTGCAAACTTCCAAATCCTGTAGCTCAGATGCTATCTCTATAACCTCTTATAGTCTTTGTAAAATAGAAAAGTTGTCTTTTGCTTTTATTGCGTGGGTAGTAGATCTAAGGTTTGGATTGCAAAAATATTGCCATTGTCATTATCAATATTTTTTAACTTGTTTTTATGGGTAGACTTGGGTTCAAAAATTTGTCTTATTCTACTAGAATAACCCATATTAGAATTTCCCATACTGAGTATGCGGATACCACAGGAAAGACTATCTAAGCTCTGTTTTAATCCATGTTAATGGTTTGTTACTGGAGTGACTCCTTTTGTTGTCTTCACGTGTTAGAGAAGAGGTCTGAAGCAGTCAGACCAGTTATGACCTCAAGTGATATGTGTGCATATTGCTTATATTATACTGACTGCTGCTTATGTCGTACTGACTCAGTGCTCTAGATCTTCTCAGGCATTCTGGGGGGTTTCTCATTCGAATTAGACACACATTTTGTTTAAATCTATAGGTTTCAAGTTGAGAACTGAAATCTTGGTTAGGATGATTGTGATAGGAAGATGGGAAGCTATGCATTCGAATATATTCAAGGTCATTTTCTTTAAAATTGTGAAAGGAAACTACAGCACAACAGCATGAAAAGGTGTAAAAACTTTAAAATTTAACTGATTATTAATGCCTTCTTTCTCACATTTCAGAAAACATGCCTATGTGCTTCCTTACACTCTTTCCCTTTTGAAGTGTTTAGTAAAAGCATTTTAAAGCTTTGAGAGAAAGACATTACTGAATTCTATGATGCTGTGAGGTACTCAGTTTTTCAGTTAAATAAAAACCTATATATTCTCAGGCTTGTGGATGCATATAATTGAATCAATGCTTAAAAGCCAATAGGTTCTTTGATGCTTTCAATTAAATTTAGTGCATGAAAATAGCTTTTTTCTGGCCAATACTCACGTCTGCTCTTAACACAGCATCAGTAACCTTCTTATATGTTTGTGTATAAATCAGGAGTGACTCTAATAGTCTAAAGGGCCATGTACTGGAGAAACACCAGAATGAAACTAGAATCAAGATTCGAAATTCTTTCATGATTGTAACATAATCAATAATGAATTTGCATTAGTTTTGGAAATGTTAAAGTCAGRAAATGGTATCAGACTTTAATTTATTTTAGCAGATGCATGTGGGTTAGTCACAGGGTCCAGAAATCCAAGTAATGTACACCTGGGAGCTCTGCTACCAACTGAGCTCATCTAAGTGTGGGATGCAAATAGAGCAAGCCTGGCGAACAACCTGTCAGCGTGCAGGCTACAGCCCTGGAGCCTCTTCTTCACAAGGGCCCAAATACTCTTCTTCAACTCAGATTTTTATGAAAGCGTATTCTGTATGCAATATGAGTTGGCCTTGGTATTGATTCAAAACTAGTTTATAAAAGCCAGGAGCCATTCCATTTTAGCCTCTTGAAAATGACACAAGGAATTGGATTTAATGATCTTGATAGCTACTGACACATCAGTCTTTTCAGAATCCTTTCTGTCTGTATAATTAAATTGAAAGTTGGCACCAGGGAATCTCAGGCTCTGTCAGGTAGTATATGTTTTTCCTGGCCTAGAATGGAAAGACTGTACAGGCGATGAGGCATTATTCTGCTTCACTGGATTGGAGGAAAAGAAAGAGAGATTGGTAGTAAGCTTTTTGTACTTGGGTCAGTTCGGTTTTCCATTCACTAGGCTATTGTTATTAAGGCTTCCTGTCTGAGGGCTGTTTTCTCTGGCATACTTTATTTGCGTATGTTTGTTTTAAAAAATGAGKTTTTTTATGTTAATTCAGGTCAAAGAAGAAAGTATGCCTTTTTCTTCCACAGTGAAATTCCCTCCATTTTCCTCTCTTTGTAGCTGTTGGCAGATCTAATTTGTCAACTATGTGACCATACACCATTTACAGTCCAGCTGTAGGTTTATAACAAGGTTGGCACATTAGAAGACACACAGACTGTTGCTCCTAGAATACTATTTCACCATTTTAATTTGTCTGTTTTCTTTAATCAATATTTCTCCATTCCATGCATACGAATATATAGATGTATGATCAAGAAATTATTTTTTACAGATGTAATAAGTGCACAGATAGATGTTAATAAAATAATGCTTCCAAATATTTTCAAAACAGAGACAAAGAAAACTTAGTGATGACAATGCAGCTGCTTCTTGAATAATTTTATTGCAAATTTTCACTGAAGAGGAAGAATGTTGTTAACTTTGATAGAAGAGAATATTTTTTTTTTGATTTATACAAAGTCTGAGTGAAAGTAGTTTCCAAAGAGATAGACAAATAGAGCTGGTACATAATAATAGAACTGCATATTTAAGCATTCTTTGCTGTCAAAAAGTTGAAAAGATTCAAGAGAAGAAAAATTATCTATATTTTGTGAAAACAAACTTCATAGCTTCCCTCCAGATTTACAGTCAGGTCATTTCAGGATGGCTATTGAAGCATGCAAATCAAGTCACTAAATATTTATATGATATTAAAAAGCAATAATTGCAAATAAACATCACATAGATATTTGTGACAACAAATCTTACGTCCCTAAAATTCAATTTGTAGGCTGTTTTTTGAGAATTTACCATGCAATAATTTTCTCTTTTGTACATAAAAATGCGTACAGGAAATTTTAAGTCATCTGGGAATGCAGTAAAACCTGTCTGTACTCTTAAGCAAAACACAATTTCTAAAATTATGTCTCTTATGGTGTACACATGTGCCATCTACGGTAGGTCGTGAAAGTGGCACCATACAGAGTGGTGGTCTAGAAATGTGCATCCCTCTAAGCATTTCTGAGTTAGTATTGCTAGAGGAAAATGCTAGAAATTAAAGTATGTAGTATTTTATGGGCAGGGGAGGAAAGGTGAAAATTCTTCTCTRTTAGAATGACTAAAAAGAGGTGCGTTGGAAATTGTGCCTCCTAAATCAGATAAAACATCATGATTACTCCTACTTTAATTTCTTTTATATTTCTTTTCTAGATTTAAATAGTAATTCAGATAGAAACTCTCATGGCAGACAAGTAATTGTTTCTGCTTCCCTGGAGTTAACTTGGTCTGAACTACTGTATCTGGTCAGTTGTTCAGCAACCATTGCTGTTTCAGGCTTCACAGAGAGTTGGCTCTGGTGTGATAAAGCAAAAAACCCACACATTCTCTTCTCAGTGCTCTCCTATTTTTTTTTTTCCTTTACAGCAGTCTGAATCTCTTCTCGGCTTTCATTAATCAGGTTTTTCTTAAACTAAGCAAATAACAATATGTCTTGCTTTGTGGTTAGATCATCCCTTTGTGACCATAAAGAACTTATATGTATGGAAAAGTCTTCAAAAATGTTCAAATTTTATATAAGCAAGATTATTTGTTTTAATTTTTTATAAGATGTAGAATTTTATTGATCTTAAACACAATCTGCAGACCCTGCTGTATAGTAGAAAAAGATTGCTAGAGTAGCCTTGTTGTAGCATGACGTACGGTAAAAGAGAAAAAGTTCAAGGCAGGCAGTTCACAGTATCTGCTCAAGAAAAACACATTTAAAATATTAAAGATCTCAAGAGATATTCCAAACAACTGTCTGCTTTAAATTGCTGTGGTATATGCAATTTTATTTAAAAGRGGTTTGTGATTTGAGTTCTACCATTATAATATATGTAATTGTGTTAATAACAGATGTCTGAAATGTACTGAATATTCAGCGAGTTTCATTATTTCCTTTGCCCTTTTGCAGGAATTCTCAGTAAAAACAGCTTCACTTTTAAACTCTTTGTGTTGCATGGGCAGGCACTTACATTTTGTCAGACACAAGTTCTGTTTATCATCTATGAATATTTAGGTATTCCATTGTCAGGTTTTTCCATTGTCAGGTTATTCCATTATGAATATCTCCAATCCCATAATTCTTCCCATGACAAAGGGAAGGATAAATACTGGAAAACATCTAATTCACATGTAAAAGCCATTTGGAAGGGTGAGTAAGGGGGAAAATTAGTTTGTGCAGTTAATAATCATSAACAAGAGAGCTGTGCAGAAGAGGAAGAAACTCCTGTTCCTGTCAGATTTGGCCTAAAAAGACCTTTAGAGGCCTGGAGATACAAGACAAAGAGAAAAAYCTTTTCTCAAGGTGCAGTGGATGCTTACCTTTTCATTTGTCAACAATAGAGAGCAGTGTTAAAGAAAGTGCTGACTTCTTATTTGAAATCTTTGTTCATGTCCCTTGGAGGTTCTCACTCTCCTCGGATCATTGCCCTCCTCCCTAGCACAAAAACTTTTAATAAGGAACCGACTGACCATCTGTAAAGCAGTTCAATATTCCAGCTGGGAGGAATTTCATATTATGGTTCTGTGRTCTGAGATTCAATGAATTGACATTTTATTAGATACATATAACAAATTGATGTGAACAAACAGAAAATAAAAAGGCAAAAAAGGATAATTAATAAAACAAAATATGTGCTGCCTACTTGCTAACCAGAGGTAGAAATGTAAACATTGATTCTATAAATCTAAAAATGTATATTTAGCCCTCAATAGACTTATTAGTCATTTTTTTCCCATATAGTCTTCAATCTGTGTGTGTGTGTGGATGTGTATGTATATAAGTATGCATGTATATATATATGCATAAATTAAATTTTATCTWTCTATACTTAGCCTTTTGCAATTATTTGAAGCAGTCTAATGATCCCMATGTTCTTCAAAGTCACTTAGACTCGTTGTAGTGCCAGTGCTGCATTTACTGAACCTCGCTATGACTGTAATTAGCACAACGCTTTCTCATAAAAGGCTTTAATTTTACAAAATTTCTGTCCTCTATTCTGGATCATTGTTCAGGTAAAGAACAGCTCCCTAGCTGTGGAACAGTTGTCAGAACAAATAAAATGCCTTCATTGTTTGGAGAGTGGAGGGGTTTTTTCATTATGTTATGGCTTTTTAAGGGATTTTTCTGTTTGCTTGTTTTTGTTGACTGTTGCAAGTGAGAAACTTAGGTTGTGGAAGTAGTGAAACAGCAGTTTTCACAGAAAATTTACCCTGTAAGGTAAGGTGCCTTATGAAGTTATTAGTATTTCTTCTTTCCTGAACCAGTGTGATTTTGAAGGATAAATGAATTTTAATGAGTACCTGAGTGCTTTGAAAACGAAATCTTCAAYACTTGTTCATGACCCTTGAGGTTTTTTTTCACAAATGAAAGCTGTGAGAGAAAATTGTATGTCCTGYGTTCTGGAAGACCACCTATCTTGTATTTGAAGATGTATTAGTTAAGATTGATGTTGTGTCTTACTGAGCTTACTCATCTTTGTTACTCTTGTAACACATGATCTATTGAAAYGTCTGAAGATTAAAGAACTGTATTGAAGAAGCAGTAGAAATAATTTTGTGTTGACTGAGGTCAAGAGTTTAATGAATGATTTCAATTATTTATGTGCCAACTAGAGCCTTTCTGTTTTAAAAGATTTAAAAACAAAGATGATCTTCCAAGGCTGTAGCAGTAAACACTTCTTAAACACAGAGAAGATTTGCATAAATTGTGTGAAAGCTAAATCAGGTAGAGGTGAAGCTGCCACAGCTCCATTTCCCCAGGTGCAGCTACTACCAAGCATAACCACACACACAAATTCAKGTGTGCACCCAATGACTGACCTTTAGATGTAATGCCAGACTCATTCTACCCACTAGTGGGCCCTAAGTCTTCCCAACCCAAATACAGATTTACACACACTCACACATGCCCACACACACTTCCCTCTCAGGTCTCTCTGGTTGCTGGCACAGACACCCTGGCACTTCCAGGAGCCGCCTCTCACACTCTGGTCTTTTCACCTCTTTCCACAGACTTACAGCCTCTTTGATCCCTGAATCCCAGGCCACTTACCCAACTCACCCTCCAGCCCAGCCTGATGTTTTTCCTGACATGTGCTGACACACAGAACCTCACACATTCCCGTGGTGGCCCACAGGCATGTGGCTCCTGTGGGCCCTGAYCCTACTCCAGTTGCTGCCACTCAGACATCCCACATCCATGTTCACAGGATAGAGAGTGTCTCACACAGGAAAATAGTCAGAAATGGAGTTTAATAAGAAGACAGGACAGATCAGGTACAGGGAATGGCCAGACAAGCAGTGTTGAACTCCGGCTTACTTGTTACCARCTTCTTCTGTTCCCTTATCCCTCTGTTTTCCTGGGCTTGTTCCTCCCCAAATCACTCAGGTACCTGAGAGATTTTCCCTGGCGTGGTAGCAATGGGTGTCCACTCTAGCCATGGGGCTGGTCATCTCCTGTGACAGCTTGGGTAGAGGTTGAGTCAGTATTCCCCTTGCCCATGTGCCTCTGTCCTGCTTCAATTTGCCAAATAACCCGGTGAAAGGATTTGATCTTCTTGTCAGACAAAAATTGATTTATTATCTTTTTTTAGCCATTTTGAATACAGATTTTTGTGGTTGAATCAAACATGTTCATTCCCCATGCCAAAGACAAATACAAACCCTAAATATGTAAACAATTCCCTTAAGCATTTAGGTTTCTGTTAAAAGTCAACCAGCTAAGTAGTAGCACCATTAAGGTGGTACTGGAAAAAATATCAGCTGGAGGTTTCTGGAGGAAAAGCATAAGGATCAAGGATGATCCTTCAGTACTGACACTGAAAGGACCTTAAACTGCTGACTTGTTCTGAATGCAGAACTGACAAATTTTTGTTGTTGAGGTTGAAAACTCTCAAAAACCAATATTGTGATGTCTATATAAGGACAAAAGCAAAGGTGATCTTTCCTCATGTCTCATAATGTTGGTGAGAGCAGAACAGAGGACATATTCCACTTCCTCTCTTCGAAATCATACAGTTCACAAGCAAGGTGTGAGGAAGTAATTTATGTGTAGAAAATTCTATAATTTTCAAAGCAKGAAGAATTTTTACAATTTGTTGTGAGAACTGTATTGGAACAGTTTTCCCAGCTTAAAAGGCAAGCTTCCACACAAGGTCATTCCATTAAATTATGTATGCCATCATTTTTGAATTTACTATTCAGTGAATGCATCTATAAATATGAATTTATAAGTAAACACCTTCCTGACAGTGTGTATAAAATCAAACATGTTATTTATCGCCCATAAAATCATAAGGTGATGATTAAATAGATTGGAAAAAAAAATCTGGATGATTCTTTAATAGCTAGTTTTCTGAAGGCATTGTTAACTTGGAAATAGAAAATAACATAGCTAATATCAAGTAATACCTAAGCAGGGGAAGGGGGAGGGAAGACCATGTTTGGAATTTGGTCACAGAAAATACAGCTTAAAGCTCAGGCCTAAACTAGGTGAAAAATTTTTGAATCCATTAAAATAGAGTGCATGTTGGCTATAGCAGCTGCCTTCAAATATGGTGGGGGAAAGGAAATAAAAACACAGCTCTTTCCAAAGAGAAAATTAACACAATTATAAGAGACTCATGCCAGTGAGCTCCAGCAGAAGCTCAGGTATGTGCACATGAGTATAAACAGTARGAGAATGCTGTCTATCGACCAGGATCTAGTAGGATCTTATTAGCAGGCAAAGTGATCAATGGGAAAAGAAACATTTTCAGTTTCCACTGAGGCAGGTGATGGGCAGGAACTGCAAGAGATGGGTGATGGTGGTCCCCAAACCTTCCCCACCCTTTCCAGTCCTTTATTGCACACCTGYGTGTTCGAAGAATACTGCAACTTCTGGCATTGCACTTAGCAGTTTACGCAAAAAAAAAAAAAAAAAGCCGACACCAACAAAAGCAGTTAACCCTTTTAAAAGTAATTGCTGCAAGCATTTTATAGACTTTCGAAAAAGATGTCCAACATTTGCAGCTTGTCTTCTTTTTCTGATGTATCTTAGCTCAGCATAAATACAGTTTAAGATGCCAGGTAAAACTTCTCTGTTTCAGAGAAAAGCTACAAATGACTGGTAGGGGAATAGCTAAACAAGAAGGTAAAGAGGAATATATGAATAAAGAGGAAGAGCTGAGTTTTATGAAATGGCTATTTTGTTATTCTTGCAATTAATAATACACTTAATAATTTTTATTACCATCCCTGCTCCTTTCTGTTTTGTTAATGGCCTAAAATTTCATTGATGCTACCTCAGTTCTACGTCAGTTCTAAATATGAGTGATTACTTCAAAAGGAAAATTAAATCTCCATGACAAAAAAATGTGTTCAGAATTAAGATCATAATTATATTTGCAGGCAACAGCATTTTTTTTAATATGGCAGGATGTTTTTTTCCGCATACTTGCTTATATGACCTGAAAGACAGACCAGATAATCATGTCTCCTGTGTTAAGTTCAAATGAAAATTGGAAATGCACACAGTGCTTAATAAAATTCACAAAAGGTGGGAGGGGGAAAGTTATTCAAGGTTTCCAGCAGTAAAAAAAAAGGGATACATATACCAAATGACACTCAGGGAAAAAGTAAAGGAAAAATATGTACTGGGCATGGTCTGAATGGCAGTTTTCAAGCTCATTTTTTTCTCATAGGAGTTGTTCCTGTTCCCAAACCTAAGGGAAAAATGTAATACCATGTGCTGTACCTATCCTAGTAAGTGTTTGCCTTTCAGACCGCTAAACCAAATTTTTCTATCGTAGGTTTTCTTCGTCACTTTATTAAGTATCTTATGCATCGTAATGTAACAGTTATCGCTAGAACACAGTAACCGAAAAAGTATTTAGGTCAGAGATTATAAATGAAAGAGAGAGCAATATAGGAGGTGTGAAATGCATTTTTATCAAGCCACATCATCAGATCCAAAGGATTTTGTATGGAAACTAAGTAGAAAGTCATTCTGCATAACAAGAAGGAGGCTTTCAAAGCTGTTCATGTGAGTCTGGACACTAGAAATGTCAAGGAAAAAGAAATATGACAAGTTCATTTGATTAACCTGCTTGTTTTTCCCTCTAAAATGTCATAGGGGAATGTATGATCACATGAGATAGCAACCAATGGCAGAGGTAGAAAGCTATCTGCTGCAGCAATTTAACTGCATTTGTAGGGCTTCTGTTGCCAAGGGATCCCAAACCGTCAAAAATCTCAATTACTTCATCCTTATGGCACCTAAASTGAAGGCTGTATTGTGTCTTGGTTCTTATCTGTGAAAAGGGCTCTTAAACCTCTTTTAACCTCCCTGAAGATGTTTTAACCATCACAGAGTATGGAATAAGACTTCAAAATGTGACTGTTTTCAGAGCTTTATTTCTTGGAGCTATTAAAAATAAAATCTAAAGCTCAGGAGAGGAAGCATGTCATGATAAGAGAAGGGAGAGTTGACATTTAGTGTGATTGTAGGTCTTTCTCTTCAGGAGATCAGTCATTTTACTATTAGGCTTAGTATATTTACACAGGTTAAATACTTAGTCCAAAAATATGAACCACAAACATCTTCTTGTTTGACACTTTTGTTAGTTAAAATGCCGGGTAAAATTTACAGGTCTGTATAGTTCATATGAGTTYCACTCATTTCTTACAGATTTTACAAATATCATCGTGCACATTTCTCACACTCATTTTTCAAGGAACATGATTTTCATATGATAAAATATATAGAATGAGATAATATATGATATTATATCTCTTTCTGGAACTTCTTATTGCATTAAGAAGACATGGGGGTTTTATGTATTAGGAGTTTGTCAACGGGAGTGCTAATTACTAAAGCAAACTGAAGAAGCATTCTGGATGCTAGTAAAGTCCTGAAGATATTTTTTTCTCTCCTATGATCCTCCTACAAAATAAAAAGTTTATAGTAATAAAAAAATCCAGATTTATTTTTAGTGGACTCTTCTAATCTTTCATCTTTCCTTCTATTTCTGCTTCTCGAAAAGTATCCCTCTAAAATCATTAATTTYCCTCAGAGAACATGGTATGCAGCTATACAACATATTCAGTAAGAATTTGTTCACAATTGGGGAAGTCTTATAAATTTGGAACTTACTGTAGGTGGGTAGATTTTATAAGACGTTAGGTACACTCAGTGTCATGTTCTAACTCAAAATGACAGGAAAAATTTATTTAAAGCTCAAGATCTTGTCTAAGTTCTGTGACTTGAAACCCTCACCGCTGTAAGTCTTAATTGAAACATACTGATACTCGTTCCTACTGCAAACCTTCAGCCCATAGAATTATAGAATATTCTGAGTTGAAAGTRACCCTCAAGGATCACTGAGTCCAACTCCTGGCCCTGAACAGGGCAGCCCCCAAAACAGCACCATGTGCTGAACGTGTTTTCCAAGAATTTCTTGAACTGTCAGGCTTGGCGCCATGATCACTTCCCTGGGGAGCCTGTTCCAGTGCCCAGACAGTCTGTCTGGTTTTTTTAGCCTTAGCTCAGAAAATTAGTAAAGCCTTCTAGTCTTAACCTAAAATGTGACAATGAATGGTTAAGAAATCTTACTGTTTTTTCCTACAGAGCTCTGCTGAGCGTGATGTTTGCAGGAATGCTTTATAGCTTCATGAGACTGATAAGCATGGCAGGTTGTAGATGTGACTGGTCCTTAGTGCTACAGTTTCAGAGAATCAGTCTTGTTAGAGACTTGGCTGCTGTATTTCTTCAGCTGTGAATGGAGTTGATGCAATCTGCGGTTTTCTGAGAAATTTCTTAATGGGACTAGAAGAATTGTGTGCGTCCCTTCACTTCGCTTCCCGGTCCTCTCTCTCCACAGTTGGGTCGAAGGTTCTCAGTAGGCTAAGAAGATAGCAGGAGAGGAAGACAGAGAGAGACAGCAGAAATTATTACTTAATAAGTATAAGCTTCATAGTCTTCTCCAGGTATTGACAGGTGAGTAACACACAAGGTACACCTGAGGTTTATAAGTGATAAAATTTAAAAGAAAACAAAAAAMCAGAAAATTCTGAGTTCTCAAGGGGGAAAAAAAAATGAAGACTGAAGATATTCTTTTCAATCTTTTGGTGCATGGGTATTCTGAATTATATCTTTCAGTCCTGGGTCCCAAATTTTATTAGGTCGTCAGAAGAAGCTAATAATTTTCAATACAAGCTGYACTATTTTTTAGCTCCTAAGACAGCATTTCCTGCTCACAAGTGACTCTCATCCAAAAGTGTTTCCTAATGCAGCATTTTCGGGTTTGCATATTTTCTGCATATCATTGAATTTCAGCTCAAAGCTGTTTGAATTTGCAGTTGATATTATGAAGTTTTTAAACTGTTTTCCRTGCAGCAGAGAAACCAAGACAAAGTCCCGCTGTGTTCTTAGTTGTTTTGCAATGCAGTTCATTGTACTAGCCTAAAACGTCTAGTGKCATGTTTAATGACTAGCTATATATGCAGACGAACATTTTTTATTCAAAGTAGCTTGTGTTCTCCTCCAAGAGTTTCACTTTTCCTCTGGGTTTTCTCTTGGGGAAGAGAGCATGATTCAAAATAAATTGTGAAATTGCTCCTTTTGCATGGAAAACTACAAAAAGTTGTGACAGAAATAGATAAAAAAGCAAAAATAACTCTTCTGTTTTGAATGCAGAACATTTGTCTTTAAATTATGTTCCCACTTTTCTTGTTACTGTCAGTAATCCTGCGCAGTTTAAACTGAGGTCAGAGTTTTGCCTTACCATTCATAAAACATGAGAGGTTCCAGCTGCCTTTCACATCAGCAAATTGGCTATGCAGGGCCATCAGAAATCAACAGGAAAMAAAAAGTAAAACTAGCTTAGTCATTAAAATGAGTGGATAAATGATGATTCTATATTTGTGACACTCATTCAAAGGAACAATGTCAAATGTCAATAGACAGGTTTTAGAAGTTGAATCACTACTTTACAACTTGTTTAACTTTTAAAGAAAATTGTATACCATTTTAAGGACTTCAACTGGTTCAAGGGCTTGTCTGAGTTAAAGCAGCTTAATTGAGTTTCGCCATGTTAGACTAAGCTGATACACAGTGCGGGACCTAATTAAGAATGTCCTACATAAGCTGTATCAGATCTTCTCCTTGTATAGTGTCTATCTCATCTCGTTTCTTTGGGAAAGAAATAAAATGTTATGATTACTTTGTCACTTAATCAACTCTACAGATCTAGCTCAGCTTAGCATCAGGGATGCTAAGGAGAATTTTCTTTTAGTTTATGAATCCTCCAGTTCCTCTTATCATTATTAACAAAGTTCTTTATTTGCACGTTGTCCCTGCATGGTGCTGCTGAAAGGTTTTTTATATGGTTATATAGGTGTAGAGGGCACTGTTCAACATCAACAGACTTTGCATTTGTGGGTAAAAATCAAGTTAATAGTAGGAAGAGGCAGGGTAAACTTTTTTTCTTTCTATTTAACTGATAGAACTTGAGGTGTAAATAATTTGACCTATATATTGAACCTTTTCTGCAGTTTATAGTAACTGTTATTAAAAGAGACTCAAGTGTGGAATTCCCAGAGGATCAAAAATAACAGATAAACTACTTTAAATACTCAAGAACTCATTTAATTTAAATCAAAACAGATTCTTAAAGCCCTAAACTGAAACAATGTTAGCTGAAGGGCTTTCATAAAAGGATTAATTCCATGAAAATTAACTAGCTTGAGCCTAGGTGTTAAGCCCCTAAACTTCCTGAACTGTTAGGGTGGGCTTAAATACCTGAATTCATCAGTAGTGCCTTAAAAACACTTCAAAAAGTGAAGTATTTTCTCTTTAATTTCTGTCATAATTAGGTCMGCTTAATTAAGAAAACATTAAATTCTCTGAGAATTTAGAAATTTGCGTGATTTTCAGAGGCTGTCAAACTGAAAGTTGTATCTTTTTAAATTTTGGATTGAGAAAGGCTTTGGAGGCACAAAATACAGAAATGTGGTAAGTAAGAACATGAAATATAGACTCTGCTAGATAAGACTGAGAAGACGTGTAAGATGAGAAAGTCAGATACTCAAGGCTATATTTGTAAGATATCTTTCACTGGTTTTCTAGGGTTATGGAGACTGGAAAGAAAAAGATCTTTTAAGCAAAAGTTTGGCGTTGCAAACATCTAATCAGAAGATGAAAAATCCAGTGAAGTTATTATAGATAAGGAAAACGGAAGGCAAAACAGTGTATTAGAAGTAGAACAAGTATTCCCAAGAAAAAATATAAAATAACATTAAACTTGTAAAACTCTACTTTATTAAATTGTAGAGAAAATGATGGGTAAAAACAAACAAACAAAAACCCCMAAAATTTTCCTGAAACTGAATAGAATGAAGTTTTGCTTTTATTAGGAAAAGGTTTTTCACCCAGAGGGTGGCTGGGCACTGGAATGGGCTCCCCAGGGAATTGGCCACAACACCAAGTCAGAGCTCAAGAAGTGTTTGGACACTCTCAAGCACATCATGTGATTCTTGGGGTTGTCTTGCACAAAACCAAAAGCTGGAGTTGGTGATCCTTGTGGGTCCCTTCTAACTCAGAACATTCCATGATGCTGTGATTCTATGTCATGCAGTGACTTTAGCAGTTGCCACTATATTTGCTGCAATGCCAAGAGCTGTGAATTCTAAATATCTAGTATGAATTCTGAATCATTTATGGAAAGTAAATCTTCAGCAGTCTATAATTATTAATTTAATTGAATGAGATCTGGTTGTAATATTCTTACTTAAACTGTTCACAGAAATTCACCAAAATACTCAAATCAGAGAGCTCAGTACTGTCAACACATTTCTTTTAAAGGTTTGTCTTAAGATGTTCAACAAATTATTATCAAACTCATTTATGCCATAAAGTTTGAAGAAGAAAGGCCCCATAAATCATCAGTGAAAGGATGAAACTTGTTTGTGTACACATGTATCATTCTTTTTACATTTTCTTGCATTCTCTTCTTTATTAAGTTGTGTATTTCTTCTGCCTGAATGTGTGTTTATGTGTATATTTATCAAGGGTATTACACGTATGGTAGTGGAATTATGAAATGTTGTACAATATAGGTTGTGATCTTGCAAACTGGAGTAAAATTAATGGGCCAATGAGAGATCCATTTGGAAGGAAAGAGACAGGACAATGTGCAGGGCTTTTCTTGTTCTCTGTGATAATAATTCTTGCAAGAAAGGATATCAATTGACCAACTCCCAGTCATGATTATCAAACTTGGCTGCACCTTTAGTTATGCAAACAAGTGAAATCATAGGATCACCGTTTATTTATGACTCTCACAAAAGAACTGAAATAGTGGAAACTTGGCAAATTCAATACATAGAGGCAAGGTAGCTTATTTATATCATCACTCTACTACACCATCTGTGTTTTCTGACACTTATGAGAACRATTGCTGTAGTCAAGCTTGGTGACAAAAAGTAGTTTTCAGGGGAAAATGACTGTAAACCTGTTGTCTCTGACTTCTTTTGAATAGTTCCATAGCAACTTTGGCTTTACTATAAGCTCTCCTCATGTTTAATAATAATTCCATTCTTACAGGTATATAATGATCCGAGGCGAAAGAAATTTGGTGCTTAGGTATAAGTAGCTTTCAAAGACAACAATCAAATCATGAAATAAAATAACAATAAAAAGGTATTATAACTTAAGAGCAGATGAAAATCATTCAGTTTCAACTTACTGAAAACTTCATCTTGAGGTTCCTACAACAACTAGCATTTAAATCACATGTCGCTAAAAATATGACTAGAGATAGCAAGCAGAATACTATCTCGCCTCAAGCTGTGAGACAGAAAATATTTCTGTGTTATTGTTTGTTAAACATATTCGATTCATAAAAACTAACTTAAGTTCATTAGAATTTTGCCATTCATGATTACCACTGTAATTTGACACCAAATTATTRTATGTATGAAAATTAAATTGGGTTTTGTATATTTATCCTGTTCAATTTATTCTGCAGACACTGGTCACTAGAAACAGTAATAGCAAAATAAAAGGGTTAAATTAAGGGACTCTAATCCAGTACATTGCATGTTTTCTGTCACTGTTTATAATTCCAAAGTAACTCAAGTTCCTTTATTTCTATTTGTCAGCAAATGAAAGCTGAACTTTGAAACATCCAGATAAATTTTACAGTAACATGTACGGTGAATGCATTCTAATGTCTTTTGGTATATTTTTAGTTATTAAAGTTTGACATCACTAAGGACAGTAAGCTAGTATTCTTAGCATTATTCCTTAAGTCTAACAGAGCTCTAAGTTAAATCTTGCCCAATTAAATATTTTTCTTGGTTGTTATAGTAAAGTGTTCCTTGATTTTTTGATAGGAAAAGAAGATTGGGTAACTTCAGGCTGGATCTTATCAATAAAGCATTTTCAGCAGTATAGCATCCATTAAGGGGTCAGATTAAATCCAGTGGATCTGTTTCTATGCAGAAAACTTCTCATTTCCAGTTTCATGCTGGGAGAAATAATATAATCTTACACAATTATAAATATGTACTTGATTTAGCAAATAGTCATTTAGAGATAGATTTATCAAGTCTCTCAGCAGCTAAATGCTGCTATTTTGGCACATAAATTAGCAGTCTCATYTTCTGGAATGCTGGCAGCTGCCAATTTTCAATAGAAATCATTGCATAATTTAAAATAAAATTTAATATTTCCTTTATTGTTTATATCCCCACACTGAAAGCATGACCAGTCATTAAATACCTGGTTCTAAAACCCACTCAAACTTAAATCAATTAGGAAATTTACAGTGAATTCAGCTGGATGTGAACTGGTTTTTAACAATTTCTAAATTACTCTGTGAAGGATGTACAGTCATCTTTCATTTACATCTCTGCTTTACAGCTGTAGAATGATTTTTGGATCTGGCTTTCACTGTCTAGCTGGTCTGAGTAGCTAAAATCTATGACAGGTCCTTCTCCTGTAYTAATGGGTGGGATGAATATCACCCAGTGAGAATTTGGTATGTCAGTAAGAGGATAGKTAATAAGTTTTTTGTATGTCATCAAGGTATTTTTTATCCATGTCAATAAATTAACATAAGAGTAAATTAACACGCATACGCATATTTCTGTTCACTGCTTTGTAAATAAATCTAAGACTTTATCGTGTAACAAAGTTAATCTACTATCTGCATCTACAGAAGCCATGAGCATCTCCTTTTCATAACTCTTCGTTATGACTGGCAGCTCTCTGGGCTCACTTTTACTCTTTGTGGGTCAATCCAGTTGGGCAGTCAAAGGAGGGGTGCGAGGAATACTACCATCTGAGTTAATATATTTAAATTAGATAATAAAAACCACAGGGGAAAAAAAAAAAATAGTGGCTTGACCTCTACCCTGAGCCATGGAAATCTGTCAGAAAAGTTCTAGGGACATTTGAACTGCCAGAATTCAAATTCAAACTGCACAATCTTTTTTGCCAAACATACCTGTGCAGTAATCACATGCATGTGAAGATGTACAGTAGGAAGCTCCTTTTCTTGCTTAGCTCACCTCCCATTTGCACTTTCTTGTCAAAAATACCAGTAGGCCTCCTCTTGCATGTAAGAGTAAATATTTCATTTCATTCCATATTTTATTTATCTGTTTTGCTTTTTTTGAAGAGGACTGTGTTGTGACAAATGTTTATTTTTAATGGTTTTTAGAAGTATATAATTGAATAATCTTTGAGAGTAGGGCTGATCTTGGGGTTTGTGTCCCTGGCTAGAGTTAGAAAGATTTTCTCACAGACGACTGAAGGGATATAGGACAGCTTTTTTCCTAAGAATATATAAATAGAATCTTTCAGATCTTTAAACTGAATTCTGTAGAAGGCACACCAGTTTTGATGTGATACCTAATAATGGATATTGGTCACTTTATTGCTCATGTTTGTCCTAAAAAACSTGTTTCTCACAAAAATGGGACTCAGTAATTTGTATTTGAAAGCTAGCTATAGAATTAAAGAAATGGTTCTTGTTTCACTTTTAGATTTATGAAGCTGTAGTTCATGAGGTGTGTATGACACTTATTTGAAAAASTATTTTGTATTTTTCAATATCTGAAATTATGAAGACTATGAACACAAGTGAAACTCTGAGTTATATTAAACTTCATGGCAAGTCTGCTGCCAAGATAGAGCTTTACTCCAGATTTTTCAGAGAACAGGTACAAAGATTTATTTGGCTATTTGTTTATGTGGACCACCTGTGTTTGTATAGCTTTGTTAATAAAGGTCCTGAGTGTGTAGCACCACTGAAGTGCCCTGAGGTGCTAAAAAGATATAGTCCTTTCTTTCTACATGTGAGGAGGGATGTCTTTGATAAAGCTTTAATTAGGAAAGAAAAAGGAAAAAAAGAAAAACAGCAGTCAAACAAATAATTAAAAAATTAACAGCAAAAAAGTCATAACACAARGTTTTAAATTTCAGTAATAAATGCCTTTTTTTACAACTGGGGGAGGATAATTTTTTAATTTTTCAGTTTAGTCCCTTGACAACTGGATAATAAATAATAATATATTAATATTTTATGATGACGATAAATCAACTCAAAACAAAACAGAAACTTTCATTTCTTTTAGTGTGTAACACCTCAAAAAGGTGTTTAATGTTGTTCTCAACTAAAAAATATGAAGCTCTGTGGAAAACTACAGACAGTGCATGATGATTTCTTATGACATATAAACATTGCAAAACTTTTTTTTTAAGGGTTTGCTTATAACTTCACCAAAATATTTTTAATTAATTGAACAGTAGCAATTTAAGTCATTATATTATAACATTTTTGTGGCCTGAAATGTGTGAATTGTGTCCGCATTTGGGTTTCAGATCGTGACAGAAGCTGAAGTAAATACAGTGACCTCTCAGCATGATTTGTCTTGGTGTACTTATTCTCATTAGATATTTATCACAAACCTCAGGTATCCACAGATCAATCTGTGCTCTGTGGGAGTAATTTAGAAGAGATTATTGCAAACAATTAATTTTAAGCAAGGAAGTATCAACCAAAACTATTGTAATTCACAGAGCCTAATATCCCAATGCAGGCTGTGTACTTGGGGTTTTATTATTTTTTTTTTAATTAAAGTGTTTTTTTGTTTTTACCTTATAATTATTATAGACCACTTATTCTCACAGAAAAAGGAAAAGCTATGCATATACACAATATGTCATGGCTATTCTTAAGGAAAGTAAAATGTTTCCCTGAATGTTTTAAAAACCCTCACCCCAGAAGTCAGAAATCCTAAAAAGCAGCAATGCATTAAGCAATAACTGTAAGTGGCATGCTAACCTGGTCGAATTTCTGATGCAAACTAAATATTTGTGGGTGTTTTTTTTAACAATAATAATGCATATTTTCGAATTAGTAACCTAAGAATCATGATAGTGACTATTCCTTTACACCAGCAGTTTGTTCACAGTGTTCCCACAGCTGTCAGAGAGGCAGAGGTTTTAGCTGGTGTTTGCGTACATCAGTAGTTACTCAGTGAAGCCTCAGCTTTAACAAGACTCGGTGGTGGAACACATTATTGATTATATGGATTTCTTGGACATTTTGGTCCAATATTTGGTGAATGATATACTGAAYAAAGTGTCTGTATTGGATAATTGAGACAGCTGTGACAGAGAAAATTTAACCTAGTAAATTTGAAAGGGGTCTAAAGGGCTTCTGAATATAACATAATATAAAATTACTGAATGATGGATGATAAATTCAGTTTTTTGAGACGTTGTTTTTACCTTCTACTGGAGCTGTGTTTAGKATCAAATTTCTGAATAGTGGCTTTTGGATGAATAAGAATATAGATATAAGAATATAATTTCTGTTGTATTCTAGAGTCTATAAATTTAGATGCTGTTTTGTTTCAAGGTCTCTTGCTCTGGAAAACTGATAACATCTGTGACATACTAGGAAATTAGTTCCAGCTACAATTTCCTACTTAGAGATGTTTATATAATAATAAAAGCAAAAAACCTCCTAAGACTGTAAAGTTTTGATGAGCTTTTCCTCATCTCGAGTATAAGGGAGTGAGAAGTGAGGGTTAGTTCTATGCTCTGTCTTAGTAGAGATCTGGGAATCAAATGTAGAACATTGGTTAATGATCTGTATCCAGTTATGCCTTTTACATAACTTTACTTGCATCGGAACTTGAAATTTCAGTTTTAAATTTTACCATTGAAATTTTGGCATTGATAACCCCATTCAATTTAAACTATTTTGCATATATGTTTGGAAGTAACTGAAAATATGTTAACAAGATATCAAGGTAAGATATGTGAAAGCCTCAGGTATTGGAAAAAATAATTGGAAACTGGTGTCTAGATGAGCCTTTATCAGCAACACAGAATTGAAGAAGAAAAATCTTAAATTGAAAAATATGTTTAAAAAATTTAAAAAAGTTTTAGATCTGTCAGTGTTGGAGATAAAATTCTCAACCTACAGAAATACTTTGAAACTTTGTAGATTTCAGTTTTGTAATTATTTTCATGGCACAATTAAATTTTTGAGGTCATAATAGAGACATATTTATGTCAGCAGAAATTAAAATAAGTGCTTGCACATATCTCTAACCTGCTTTCTGTAGTTCTTCCTGTTGAGTTCATGTTTTTTTTTAAAATCAAGCTAAAAGAGACAGGTAGTAAAAACATGCTGTAAGACTTAAGTGTGCATTTAGAAATAGCACTAGATATGGGCTGAATCATAATAATAATAAAAAAATACAAGGAAATTAATAATTTTCTGCACTTGTTTCATGATTTTACAGGATGTTAAATATTACTAATAGGTTATTTAATTTATATTGTGTGTTCTGCTATGGTCTGCCTATGAAAATGTGCTTTGTTTCAAAATAAAATAAATGGGTAACTTAGAAAGGCCTTCCCCATATGTTAAATTTAAAAYTACCTTAATGTCTTAAGTAAGTAATCAAACTTTATTAGATCTATTCTTAATATCTGGAGGAAAGYGGCTAATCTGCAGTGCCAGGCTAGATCTCAATTTCATATTCTTGTAATACAAAAACTTGGGAACTTGGACCTAGTAAGTGTCAAGAAATTGAATGCTGGTTTTGACCATGAATGATGCATGATTATAACGTGGAACACATAATGTTACAACTATAAATTGCGGTCAAATACTTTTTTGACTATTAAAACCAAAAAGTCCTAATTTCTTTTCATAACATCTCCTGCAGATTCTGAGATAAATGAAAACAAAGACAATAATTTGCATGTTCATGGAGGATGCCATCCAATGAGAAACCTGCACTTTTTATAACGCTCTTTTGGATTTCTTTTGGAATTTATTTGAAGATACTAAATTTTGAAGTTTATTAGTTAGACTGCATTAATCTCTTCTTTAGAATASATTTTGCTATATTTTGCCATGATAGAAAAAGGGATACTGTGGAAATCTAGATCAAATAAGTTTAAATTCAGCAAGGTCTTATCTGGAATATTATGTACAATTACAGGTTCACAGAATGAAAAAAATAATAGCTTAAATTGAGTAGGGTAAAAGGACTGAAAAGGGCTCTTCATATGAGAAGAAATAGTCTGGTTGTTAACCTTCTGAAAGGTTAACTGTTTATACAGTTTTCTTTCCAAATGGTAAAAATGAAGAAACAAGGAAATAATTTAAAAAGGCAATGCTGGTACAGGATCAAGTGTCTGTAAGTTGATCATAAAAGTGTTAGAACTGAAAACTTTCTGAGCATTAAAAGTTTTGGAGCAGCATTCACAGAAGAATTATAGCTCAAACATATTGTATTAAAAGAATATAATTCCCCTATATTAAGAGAAAAAGGTTTCTACTGTATCCTCAGGGTTTTTTTTTTTTTTTTTTTTTTTGTTAGTAAGAATTACAGCTGCCACACACCAAGCTCAAAACAAGAGTTCTCAGGTATAAAACAGAATGTAAATGCAGCAAAGGTTATAAGTATACTCTAAAAATAGGCCAGTGTTACCATTCGGAGACTTCTTTCAATCAACAACATAAAATATTTTGGCTTATTCTTGCTGCTTCACATGTACTTTTTTATTGTATTATTCTACAATGAACTTCAGGTTTACTTCTGAAACACATTGTGCTCAACCTACATTTATATCTGTCTTCTAGATAAATGTCATCTCAGTATATTTTGGCAGTGACAGAAAGCAAATGAAAAGAATTTAGAATGTAGCATTAAATTTATATTGCTAGGACTTAACATTTCCTCAGTTATGATGGCAGGAAGGGGCAGAAATCTGTATTCTCTGTTTTGGAAGACTGTATTACTTCACATTCCCTTAAATAATTTGGAGTAAACAAAGGCTCTGTGTCAGAGAATCAAAGAATCATAGAACCATAGAATATACTGAATTGGAAGGGACCCATCAGGATCATTGAATCCAATGCCTGGCCCTGCACAAGACACCCCAAGAGTCACACCATGTGCCTGAGAGCTTTGTCCAGACACTTCTTGAACTCTTGTCAGGCTGGTGCTGTGATCACTGGGGAGCCTGTTCCAGTGCCCAATCACCCTCTGGGGGAAGAACCTTTTTCTAATACCCAACTTATCACCCCCCGACTGAGCTTCAGGCCATTTCCTTGAGTTCTCTCCCTGGTCATGAAAGTGAAGAGATCAGTGCCTGCCCCTCCTCTTCCCCTCATGAGGAAGTTGTAACTGCAGTGAGGTCTCCCCTCAGTCTCCTCCAGGCTGAACAGACCAAGTGCCCTCAGCCTCTCCTCACACGCCTTCCCCTCAAGGCCCTTCACCATCTTTGTTGCCCTCCTTTGGACACTCTCTAGCAGCTTAATGTGTTTTTTGTATTGTGGTGCCCAAAACTGCCCTAGGACTCGAGGTGAGGTCGCCCCAGCCCAGAGCAGAGCGGGACAATSCSCTCCCTTGCCCTGCTGGCGATGCTGTGCCTGATGCCCCCAGGACAGGGTTGGCTCTCCTGGCTGCCAGGGCACTGCTGACTCATATTCAACTTGCCATCGACCAGGACCCTCAGGTCCCTTTCCATAGCACTGCTTTCTTGCATCTCATTCTCCAGTTTGTCTGTACATCCAGGGTTGCCCCATCCCAGGTGCAGAATCCGGCACTTGCTCTTGTTGAACTTCACACAGTTGGTGATTGCCCATCTCTCCAATTTGTTGAGGTCTCTCTGCAGGGCCTCCCTGCCCTCAAGGGAGTTGACAGCTCCTCCCGATCTAGTGTTGTCAGCAAATCTAGTACTCCTTACTTAGAATTCCTTCCAAGCCATTAATGAAGCTCTCGAAGAGAACCAGGCCAAGGATGGAGCCCTGTGGAACCCCACTAGTGACCAGAGAGCAGCCTAATGTCCCCCCATTCACTGTCACTCTTTGTGCCTGATCCATGAGCCAGTTGCTCACCCAATGGTTATCCAGCTGTGTGCTGGGCATTTTGTCCAGAAGGATCCTGTGACAGACAGTATCAAAAGCTTTGCTGAAGTCCAAAAAGATTACACCTACGGCATTTCCTAGATCAGCTGTGTGGGTTACCCTGTCGTAGAAGGAAGTCTGGTTTGATGAGCAGGATTTTCCCCTCACRAAGCTGTGCTGGCTGTCACTGATGACTGAGTTGCGCTCCAGGTGTTTTTCAATACCTGTCAATCATACCCGTCTCTTTCAACATTTAGGAAACTTTATTATTTCCAGAATTCTCCTGTATTGGACATATATTACTAAATCTCAGTTTCAGTGGTATTGAATGGACTGTGACAAGATATCTCTTTAGTTTTTAAAATCTGTTCTCACTTGGTAAAGTTTTCTCACTGTGTGGTCCTTAGATCAATCATATGTATATTAGATTACATAAAAGTAACCGATATCATGACAGAAACTGATTTTTGTGCTTGCCAGGCTACCAGACTTCTCAATTTACATGAAAATTCACCCTAATATATAGGGCCGATTAGGCTGTAGTAACTCCAAATTGCTGTTTCTGGTTGCTTCCTTACCTGACATAATACCATCTGGAAAGGTTTTTAATCTCAATTTTAAATTTACCAACAATGAAGGAAAATAAAATTATTTCTGGAAATAATTTTAATCTGAAAAAATAGATGCTATTCATTGATTTTAACGTTTATTAAGTGTGTCTAAAATATATTTCCAGAAATAATTTTATTTTCCTTCATTGTTGGTAAATTTAAAATTGAGATTAAAAACCTTTCCAGATGGTATTATGTCATCTCAGTTATTTCTGGAAAGCTTATACCTGGTTGTGTTGGATTGGAGAACTGCATGATTTGGTTTTTTTGCTAATCTCATGACTAACACCCTGTTATTATGTTGTGTTTTGCAATGTACTTGCACTATTACCTCACCTACTGTATAAAATATTCATTAGAGAAAACTTTTTTCCAAGAATAAGGAGCCCTGTGTTCAAATAACTTTACAGAAGAAACAGAATRTGCTTCTCTTCTGCTGTGTAGGGATGCCCTGACCTTAAACCACCAGAACAATCCTGGCATCTTTAGTGATGACATGTGTGAGGGTCTCACAGCTATTTTCGTTTTCAAAGACTGGAGATAAAAGTAGAATGGTGAAGTTACTGGATGTAAAATATTGGAAAACCTATTGTGAATTCAATAGAATTAAACTTTTAATCAGCATCTTCAACCTATTCAATAGCAGCAGACTACAGTGTGTCTGTCCTAACATCAGGGATACATTAGTGACTGGTTTCATGATCTCCTGCAAGATTTTGCTTCAGGTACCTCCATAAAATGCATGGATTTGGTCAATATCTAAATAATTGATATCTGGCTTACAAAGGCTTCATTTCAATGAACGATTAATTGTGGGAGTTCTATTATCTGCATTTGGTATATAAAAATATTGTCTTATGAAAACAAATGACCTGCGACCATCCAGTACTATTAAGCAGAATGTAGGGATTAAAGAGCAATTCTTCTTATTCAAACACTGTTTTGATTCTGAATTTGGGGTTTTGGTGGGAATTTTTATTCGTGTGTGTTTTTGGGTTTTGGAGTTTTTTTTATGAGTGAGTCTTGTTTTAGCAATAAAGACGTGGTAGAGAAGAAAACATATAGAGGAAAAAAGGAAAAGTGAGAAATATGAAAAGTCGAGACAATTGTGAAAGACATTGCTTGGATAGTCAAGATGTTTTAAAATATTCATAAAAGAGGAACTTGTCTGTTTCATTTGCCGTGCCTTATGTTTCATAGTGATTTTCATTCCTCTGTGATCAAATTGTTTTCTTTAGMTGACACAGAGCATCTGATTGAAGAAAAGATAAAAAACCCCTACATTTTAGGCTATAATAGAAGTGAACCAGGATTATGTGCTTCACTCAGATAACTGCCAGCTGACATTGCCTGTGATTGCATARAGTCTGCATCTTGGAGCATTAGCTAGAACATTACAAGAAGCGAGATCTGGTGCAGGAAGGGGAAGAATATCCCACATCCAGTTTAATAATTTTGTGCTRTTTCTGTTCTAAGGAAATACTTTTCTTCTTTTTTTCTTCCCTATAAGAATAATACAGCATTAAAAGAATATATTAAACTGTAACCTTGCAATATAGCTAACCTTTCTCTTTTAGGTAGTTAGTGATTCCTGTTTAATGATAATATTACTATACTAAAATAATATATAACGTTACTTCTAAGGATATGTTTCATAATTATATTTCTAATATTAGACTGGTTTAATWACCAATTTTCATATACTCTTTACTAGCATATTTCAATTAAGGGAATTTTATGTGTCCACACACATACACGTATAAATATACACACACATTTAATTAAAAAACTCACTACTTTTAGTCAATGTAATATGCTTAGGAAATGAATAATGTATACACAAATTATATACAACTATTGCTAYGGTTGCAGTTTTAATTTTAATTCTTTATCAGACAGATTTATTGTAAGTTCAGTTTGCATTTAAAATGTTTTAATCTGCTGACATGAACTCTAGTTAGATTCTATTACAGATTATATTTCCATAAAGTTTCTGTTATTAAACATAATAGTTTAGGGTTTGGATTGTGTCTTTTTTTCTCGGCTTTGGAACACTTAATTCCTGGATTGCTGTGTTTTTATGTTTTACACGTCTAAAATATGGTTTGATTCCCCATGTTTCAAACATTATTCAAAATCTGACATTTCTGTCAGTTTCTAAAGATTTTTTAGCATGAAAAAAATATACAAGAAAAAGGGTGTCATAAAGAATGCTTTCTATTTTAAAAGCACACTGCTTTCAATAGTTAAAAGGATTTATTATTAAATTGAAGACTTGGCTATCAATAGCTAAGATATGGGATGAACTAACAAATGTGTGCAGGTAGGAGTTGTGTTTATAGTGTTCTTCTGTTCAGTTTTCTTAAACAGTCACTTGGGCAATAAAATTTTCCAGTCTTCTTTACATTCTTCCTCTTTCTTTTTTTTTTTTTTTTTGTCTTTTGTTAAACAGTGCATGTCCCTTTTAAAGGAAAATTGCAAGAAAATTGAAAATCAAGACAGTTTAATTTTCTGTTATATGGGTGATGATTAAATGAACGACTTGTCTGAATCTTCTGTTTCTCAGTCAAGTGATTTTTTTTTTTGACCTGTCGGTAGCATGATCTGTATATCATTGTGCTGGTTTGGCTGTTAACCARCAGGGGAAATTAACCCCACACAAAATACCTCGAGAGATGTTAGGTCAAAATTACAGTTTTAATAAAAAAGGTTAAAATAAACGCAGTAATACAGAAACACGGGCTTAAACGAACCCACAGAGTCACGGTACAACCTGACACCCTGTTGACCTGGGTGGTAGCTGTGTAGTCCAGTTAGGCACTGGTCCTGCAGGAAGGCCTGGTAGTCCAGTCCCGGTAGTGGAGTGGAGTAGCTGAGTCCAATTCCGATGAGTGGAATAGCTAGCTGAATCCAATTCCGATGAGTGGAATAGCTAGCTGAATCCAATTCCGAGGAGTGGAGTCCAGTCACGTCGAGAGCGGAGTCCCGAGAGCAGAGTCCCGTCAAGTCGACGGTATCTTCTCCCATCCAAAACCCCCTGTTTTATGCTGTGCTTCTTGGCTGGCACCTCCCCCAGGGGCGGGGACTTTCACAATGGAAGAGAATCTTCCGGGTGTTSTATTGGTTCTTCGGTAATGAGCTTGGAGGAGTCCTAGGGTCCTTCGAAATGTTCCGGAGGGGGTCGGGCTAATTAGTCAGGCTGGGTGGTGCTAATGGGCCATTACCTGAGATCAGATAACCAGCGTGGGTGGTGCTTGCTGTCGGCCGGAGTGCTTATCTCAGTTGAGATAAGGAGTCCCAGGTGTGTAATTATGAAATTTATCCAGGTTTTGTGGGTGGTAATAGAATATATAACTAACCCAGGACAATCATCTTTCTGCTGTCCTGTGGAGGAAGGACCYGAACCCTTGAAAAGTCATAAAGTTGTGACTAATGGCTTGCTGGTAAGCAGATGGATTCCGTGTAGGCAGCAATGCCTAGAAGTGAACAACTTTGTTCTAGTTTTGTGATTTTTTTTCATGTCATAGACTTCTAATACTATTTTGGAAGTTATGATCATAGGAAATCTCTAGCTTKGTTACTAAAACAAGCATTTTAGTTTTTATTGTCAGTGGCACTAATAGCACAWTTGAGAAGGAGGCTCGGAAATTAGGAAGCTGAGAAACAATCACAAGCAATTACCTTAYTACTCTAATTTTATTAAAAAATAAAAGAGAGGCTACAATTTTTTTTACACACTGATGTTAACCTTCAAAGATAGCTTTTCTTTCTTTTAAAAGGTTAAAAATTCTCTTAATTTAACATTAACACATTTGCTCCTCTTCTTTCCTTAGAATATATTATAAGGATTCATTCTGTAAATTGTGACTGCATCTGTATTAAAGGTGTAGTTCTAGCTTTAAAATTAGAATTATAGCAACATRGTCTTGTACTTTCATTTGTTTGAAATTGCTTCTAGAGATGAAATGCCATATGGGCTTTCATTTTGCATTTAGTCTTTGCCACTGAATTTGTAAATGTATATAAGGAAAGCTTACCTTTTCTCACTGCAWACAAATGCATTTATCAGGACAAATGATGAATCTCATCTACTTCATAATATAGCATTGCAAAGTATTGAAAATTTCTGTTAAAAAATCCATGAAAACAAAAACTTCTTTTTTGAGGGATGGATGAAGTACACCTTTTTTCCCCATTTATAGTGATTGCCATTATTTTCTGAATTTAATGCTGMACTACTTCAATCATACTAAAATTATGGTAGGATAATATGGTCATGTCAAAGCACCAGTCTTAGTCACTTCCTYTTTTTTATTTTTTTTTTTTTAAGTAAACTGGACATTCTGAGTTTTTGGTTGGGTATGGTCTATTGTATCATTTTAGCTGCAGGTTTTATTATTTATTTTCCTAGCTCAAAGAATCTCATTCAAGGTGTCCTTCTGGTATTCAGAATGTAAGATTTGCCCAGCTGCCTGTTGAAAATGTTACCTTCTCTGATTTGATAAGCAGAGGTACACATATGTCAGAGCCTACTGCTCTYAGTCTGCCTGTTTGTACAAGCTTGTGAAATTCATGTTTACAGCTTGGATTGTCTTTCAAGTTTCATAATATTTTGTTACCTTTGCACAACATGGCAAGGAAAGAAGTTAATACATAAACTAAGCCCGTGTCACGAGGTACTTGTGTTACTTAATGGGGGYTATGCAGTCATACCTAGAGAAGATCTTGGACTGTTATGAGCAGCACAGACCCAGTAGTGGCTGTGTTGTGTGCTGGAGTTAAAGCAGAATGCATGATCACATGTGAAATGTTGAGTACCTGGATTTACTCTACAAAGGAGTAATTGGAATATCAGGAGAAAGAAAAGATCACCCCCACAGAAAAGTCACTAATGTCACCAAGTCTTCTRGCATGTGTTGTCTCCATCCAGGTTTGTGCAACATTCATAAGTCTGATTCCAGCCTTACCCCTTTGATCTTGGGCAGGAAAGTGCACAGCCCAAGCCAAACACCTCCGCACAACACATTCCCACAAGAGATATTGAGTCCAGCTCAGGAAGCGAATCGCTGGCCTGTCAGTTCCCAGCATTGCAGCGTCTGAGGATCCCCAGGCACACATTGCTGCAGTCCCAGCCAGCCTCAAAGCCACTCAGGCACCTGGGTTGTTGAGCAGGAGCTCCCTGAAGGGCTGTGTAACCCCAAAGCTGGYTGRCTCCATYGTACTGCACGTTTGTAGCACTCACYAAGTTCTCCGGGCTACTTATTTCAGGAACAAGCAGTGAAAGATCTGCTTTGGTGGGGGTTTGGTGAGAAAATAAAATGTAAAGTAATATTTACATTTTGAACACATATTTTTCCAGTCAAACCTGCAGAAAGCTGCTAACAAAAACCCTTTTCAGTGAGGTTTCTTTTACCAAAAAACTTTATTTCTGTCTGCTAAGAAGATTCACTCCTATTTATAACTCCCTTCTTAATGAGATTCTTTTTAAGATTTCTTTGATMGAATTATTATAATTTGATAAAAATGAAACTTTCTTTCTTTAATATGAGGGTTTACTGCCACTATCACTTCCTTAGAATTTGATTTCGAGTGTATGATCAATCTATACTCATCCTGGAGAAAATGTAGAAGGTAATTCAACTGATAATGCRGAAGAAAAATGTCTTTGGTGTTTACTAAAATTTAGCAAGAGCTTTTTAAATAACAGTCCTCTGCAAAGACTTAAACATAAAACTATTCAACAGAAAGTTTTTGGAGCAGCAATGCTGTTGGTGTGTTTTCCTGTGGTGATTTTTTGATCCATAATACTTTTTGGCTATAAAATGTTGATAACCTATCTGTCATGTCCTCAGAAATAATTACCTGGTTTTTTTTTGAACAGCAGTTTAGATTATGCTTTTCTTTGTAGCTACTACTGTACTGAATTCAGATGTTCTGCTCTGTAAGGGAAAATCCTGTGTATCATCATGCACACGCATCAACTGTATTTAAAAGCTTGTATGTCTTCAGCTGTAATTTTTGCTACATTGCCTAGGTTGCTCATTTATTCTAGTTTAAAACACAAGCCAGACACAGATATATTAAAAGTCTATCTGAATATCTCTGGAGTTTCATACTCATTCTCCTCAGTTTCCTTTGAAGAATTAGCCCGAAAGGAACTTTTATATGTACAGCAACCTGAGAAGTTATTCACACCCACTTGTGGTGTGTAATTAATTTTCTTATTTGCCTGCACCCTCAAAGCAGGAAGAGTTTTGCTGCCACTTTCATTGTTGTTTCTTTTTGTGTAACAACRGGGTTTGGAGATGGGTTATTTTGCCTTATGGAAATATTAAATGATCCTTTTTACAATAAGACATGCCATTTTTTTTCTATGTTGAAAACAAACTCAATTATAACATTAAAACATAACATTAGCATTCACCCTTTTCTGAAAACAATATCAAATTGGGGTTTTAAAACAATCCATTGATTTAAAAGCTAAATTTGATCTCACTATGATTTTTGTAATAAAAACCTAAATCTTTAAGAACCTTAAAAAGWCTATGGTTGAGACCTGAGCAGCCAAACAAGAAATCAAGAATTCTTTCACAAAAGACATTTCTAAAACTTTCATAACCTGTTTTCATCATTGTCATATACCCCACTGCCTGTTTTCTCCAAACTCAGTGATTGATCAATTGAGTGTTTTAATTTTGAATTTTAAGAAATGTTTTCCTTTCCAAGCTGGACACCACTACTATGAATCTCCTGACACAACAAAACACAATATAATCTTCTGCCCCAGAAAAAGACAAAAGTGTARTTAAAACTACTTCATCCTAAGAACTCTTATGCTGTCATTAATGACCAGGAAAGACTAAACAATCATGTCAAGTTTGAAACTCGGCTCTTCAGAGAAAGTTGTTTTGATTTTTCAACACCAGCATTACAGGATGTTTAGGTATGAAAATATTGTGGTGAATAAAATATCGTGGCACAGTAATTTTAGAATGCATATTTGATTTCTTTCCTCTTTTATACTTTTCAAACAACAGTGATTTTAGGTTGAGATTTCAAACAACATTGTGTTAATACTGTGTTTTGGTACCAGAAAGTAAAAGCATTTAGCTTCAGCTCATGCAACTGTTTTGGACTAGGATGTTACCAACACAGAATGATGTGAGTGAAACTTTAGACCATTGCTCTTCAACCTGCTAACTGCCATAATTTTTGGTGAAAATCTGTTTCAAGTAAAATTGCTGTGATTTCTGCCAGTACTTTAAATAAGACAAGGATTTTTTTTTTTTCTTGACATCTTTGAAGAGCTGTATTGGCAAAAGCTCTGGACTTATAGTTAACTGAGGAGGTATAAGATGTGGTGTTCTTTCTGAGCACTTCTGAGAGGCAAGGGAACTCTAAGCAAGTGTGGGATAGAGCTGCACCTGTAAACAGTTGCTGAATTTAGATGTCATGCATTAGAGAAGCTTCTCCTTTTAAAACTTATCCACAGAATTTAGCAAAACACATAGAAACTAAAATTTCTGTATAATCGTGCAAGGGTCCTGGGCATCATGGCATTCTGTAGGATCAGGAGATGGGGGTTGACTCTCTGTTTATTTTTAGCTGTGTGTTGTCATGCATTAGTGCTTTSAAAATAAAACAAAGAAATTTGAGCTGAAATAAGGTATAATTAGGAAAAGATATTTTCACAGCTAGAAACCATGGCGGAGGAAGTCTTTGTGGCTGCAGAGCCTTAGACTGGAATGAATTAGAAAAGAATACAGTGATGTAAGAGTACAAAATAAACAAGAGGGGAAAGAATGAGATTTTGAGAGCCAGTGAAGTATTCATAAAAATAAATATATGGTGGATAAAAAACATGTGAGCAAATAAACTCCATGTTCATCACATTGTGGTGAAAGATGAGATAGAGACTGAAAAGTGGTGTCTTTCTTTGCTGAGGAAATTGAGTACTTCAGATGTGCATCCTGAATTCAGAGAATTTTTTTCTGCTGGGTTAGAACAGAAAACCACATGACACTCCATTAGGTAATTCCTGGCTGTCTACATCAGTAGAAAGTTGCTATTCATATTTCCCATATTGCCCATTTTTAAAATTCCTCTGAAAGCCATGTACCAATTTTGTGACCTCCAACAAATATGGTAAGTTCCATGCAGTCYTACACAACTCCTCTGCAAATCTCTAACATCATAGCACACTTGTCCAGACATCTTTCCCTGACTTTAACATATAAATTTCGGTTTCTAAAATACAGGGTATTTATTCATGGCTCTATATATCTGCTCACTTGAAGTGTCCCCAGTAGGGAAATTTTTGTAGAATGTGTTAGAAACAAAAAGCAAAAAGGCCTCTCAGAACTTAAATCAATGTATTTGGCAACTAATTGAAGCATGCATGTAAAAACAGTGCATGCTGCAAACTTTGTAGTTCTTGGAGAGCTKTTTTTTAATTTTCATCACAAAAAGTTAGGATTTTGATTTCCTTGGAGTGTAGATATCTTACACAGACAACRTTTTGAAGCACTGATTAGTTGACAGTGGAAAGAGTTTGGTTGATCCTTTTGTCATAAAAGTACTTTCTGTGATGGTGGGGGAAGGAAGCATTTTGTATTAGAGTCTTTACTGCTAAAGATGGCAACTAAGAAAGCCAATACAAAATATCTCAAGATTTAACTATCCAAGGAGCCTTAACTTCGCAAGACTTTTAAGCATTTTGGGCTTTTACAACAATGATCAGTGTCCCAATGATCATGGGCCCATCTTTCCAGCCTGTCAAGGTTCCCCTGGATCACATCTCTTCCCTCTAGAGTATGAACCACACTTTTCAGCTGAGTGCTTCATCTGCAGACTTGCTGAGTGTGCACTCAATCCCACTGTCCATGTCCCTGGCAAAGATGTTAATTAATACTGATTGCAGTACGGATCCCTGGGGCGTGTCACTCTTTGCTATTCTCCACCTGGACATCAAACCATTGAYTGAAATCTTTGAGTGTGACCATCTAGCCAATTCCTTATCAACTGAGAGGTCCACCCATCAAATTTATGTCTCTGCATTTTAGAGAGAAGGATGTTGCCTGGCACAGCATGAAGTTCTTTRCACAAGTCCAGGTAGATGATGCCAGGTGGTCCCCCATATCTGCCAATACTGTAACTCCATCATAGAAAACCACCACATTTGACAGCCACAATTTGCCCTCAGTGAAGCCATGTTGGCTGTCACAGATGCCCTCTCTGTTTTCCATGTGCCTTAGCATAGTTTCCAGGAGGATCTGCCTCACGCTCTTGCAGRGTACCAAGGTGAGACAGACTGGTCTGTAGTTCTCTTTTTTGCCTTTTTCATTTTTATAAGACTATAGCAAGTCTCACCAAGGCAGTCTGTGGGTATAAAAACGTTTTCCACTCTGGATATAATTGTTCATTTCAGAGGAATAAAAGCAAAACCAAGAAAGCGTTACTTAAATTTATCATTGTGAAATTATATCCAAACACAAATTTCAAATCTGAATTAAAAAATCACAGCAAAGTGCAAGAAGTAAATCTTTGTATGAAGTACCTTAAAATGTGTGATGGTAACATAGAATCATAKAATTTTTTAGGCTGGAAAAGACCTTTAAGGTCRTTGAGTCCAACCATTAAGGTAACACTGCCAGGTTCACCACTAAACCATGTCCTTAAGTGCCACATCTACACATCTTTTAAATACCTTCAGGAATGGTGACTCTACCACTTCCATGGGCAGCCTGTTCAAATACTTGATCACGCTTTCAAAGAAGAATTTTTTCTTAATATTCAATTTTAACCTCCCCTAGTGCAACTTGAGGCCATTCCCTCTCATCCAATCACTTGTTACCTGGAAGAAGAGAACAATATCTACCTTGCTACAACCTGCTTTCTGGCAGTGTAGAGTGATAAGGTCTCCCTTGAGCTTCCTTTTCTCCAMACTAAACAACCCCAGTTCCCTCAGTCGTGCCTCATAAGACTTCTGCTCCAGAACTTTAACCTGAATGTAACAGAAAAAGAGGAACAGATACTGAGGAACAGAACTGAATGTCTGAGCTGATACCAGATGCAGAGTAATACTACTTAAAACTAAGCCCTTGTGACCACAGCAATTTAAAAATTGGGAAACTATTATTGGTAGTCAAGGAATATAAAAAAGAAGTGGTCAAAAATAATGAAATAAAGATTAAAAGCAGTATAGGAAACCACATTGGCTTTGGCAGTCTAACTGTAGAGTGCAGAGTTGTCACTTAATATCTAATCCAACAAAACTGATGCCAGAGGGAGTTTGCTGTGAAGTTCAATGAATATAAAATAAAGTTCTACATAAATCAGTTTAAAATTATAACCACATTTTCTCTTTCCTTCCTTTAACGTTCTTTAAACATTTTCTGTTTTAAAAACTGGACTATGACTCCTTAGCAGAAGCACCATATTCTTGCATTTCARGAGATCCCCTTTGCATTTCATTAGTATTCAAAAAAGTTGTGTGAAACATTGTACTTAATTTATATGGATGTATGCCCAGTATATTCTAAAAATATAAAGCTTTCAACAAAGAACCRTGCATTCAGCAGGTTTTCCTAGTTTAAGAAAACCCATTCAAATGAGACAAAAGACAAATAAAATTCTGCATAAACTAGCTTTAAAATACATATCAACTTAGACCCAAGAACTAGCGCTATTTAATAATATTAAGCTTTAMCAGAACATGGCCCCTCTAACCTATGTGATTAAATGACAGCTTATTCCCATCTCATATTAGCAAAACACAGGGTGTTAAGATTTAAGTGTTTATTGATGCTTTACAGTTGCAGCTGTAGCATGCAGTAAAAATTATATATGACTCTCTGTTTTAAAACATTCTGTCTTGGCAAAAAGCGGTAGTCCCCTCCATATTTATATTTTATCCATAATAAGAAGATAGTAATCCGTTCTGGGCATGAGAAAGTGTATAATTGAGCATGCTTAGGAATCCAAACTAGTGATGTTTAGGAATTAGTTCTTAAGGTTCAGTTCATTATGCAGCCATAAAGAGCAAAGACCAACTGTTACTCCAAATATGTGGTAATACAAAACAGATGTTATAGTACCAGGGAGGACTGTACTTCAAATTTGTTTTAATTACTCTTGAGTGCACCTTCTAATGACAAATCTTGTTTGCTGCTCCTCATTCTGAGTGGAAGCCATACCACCTAGCCAGTTTTGAATGCATCATTAGGCTGAAATCTTGCTGGTTCTAAAATCCATTAGCCCAAGGCCAAATCGGTTTTGGCCCCCGAGCCTTCAAAAAATAAATGTGCGYTGAAACAGCTTTTTCAGCAGAGAACCAACCATAAGATTTTCCCACATAAAGTATGGTTTATGCATCCATCCCCGGTTATATAACCTATAGAAGAAAGAGATTTAAACCAAAAAAACCAGAATACATATATGTCATGCCTAAACCGAGGTACTTCCTAGTATGCTTTTGACCATTCCTTTTAGACAAGTTTATCCTGTCTTCCTTGATTRGATTGACTTTGCCATTCAATGGATTGCTTGCAATTCAGCCTTTAGCAGGTGTCAGGCTGAGGTTTATTTCATGCCCCTCATGAAACAGTRTGGCAATGTAATCTTTGACATTGCTTTGCCTATTTTTTTCCTTCCTTATTTTATTCAGTTTTTTATATTGAAGCAGGGTGGTAACATATAAGTAAATACATGTATGCAGCATTCATACAATCATATGCCCAAAGCTGTCAATCTCTACAGAAATAGTTTAGTCTTTTCCTAGAAATTTGAGCTATTTAGATTAAAAATAAAAGGAAACTAGGTCAAGAACATCTAAATTTAAATAACCAAAATAGTATATCCAGCTAATAATGAAAAGTGACTGTTGACATCAGTGCTATTACTGCTATAGGTAGGGATATTTCTTCCCCTGTCAAGATTAAGATTACTGTTTCATGGGAGAAAAATTTTAAAGAGAAAAATAGTAAGTTTTCTAAAAGCTGTAAATATATTGATTAAAGTGTAATGAATTTAAATAAATTTAAACTCCATGAAAAATGGAGTTAATTTTTTACAAACCAGAAATGATGTGTTATGATATGCTGGGTTTCTCACACTGAAGTCACTGACATCTCATAAGCATCATAATTAAATCATTAAATTGTTATGACCCCCAGGCACTRGTATTGGGATCAGTAGTGTTTAATATCTTCAGCAATGACATAGTGGGATCGAGCGCACCCTCAGCAAATCTGCAGCTGACACTGAGCTGAGTGGCGTGGGTGGCACGTCTGAGGGATGTGATGCCATCCACGGGGACCTGGATGAGCCCGAGAASTGGCCAATGAGGACTTCAGGAGGTTCAACAAGACCAGGCAAGATCCTGAGCCTGGTGCTGGGCAACCCCTGGGATCGGTCGAGGCTGGGGGATGAACAGATCGAGAGCAGCCCTGCCCAGAAGGATTTGGGGGTGCTGGTGGATGAGAGGCTGGACAGGCYCCGGGCATGTGCACTTGCAGCCCAGAACGCCAAACGTTTCCTGGGCTGCACCCAAAGYCCCATGGGCAAGTGAGGGAGGGGATTCTGCCCCTCCGCTCTGCTCTGGTCAGACCCCTCCTGCAGTGCTGCATCCAGCTCTGGGGTCCCCAGCACAGGAAGGACATGGACCTGTTGGAGTGAATCCAGAGGAGGCCACAAAGATGATTAAAGGGCTGAAGCACCTCTCCTGTGAAGACAGACTGAGAAAGCTGGGATTGTTCAGCCTGGAGAAGGCTCCAGGGAAAACCACATTGCAGCTTTTAGTATTTAAAGGAGGCTTAAAAGGGGGAGAAAATTTTTAGCAGGGATAGTGCTAAAGGAGAAGGGATAATGGTTTTAAACCAAAAGAGGTTAGATTTAAACTAGTTATAAGAAAGACCGGGTTTTTTGCTGTGAGGCTGGTAAAACACTGGAACAAGTTGCCCAAAGAAGTGRTAAATCCTCCAAGGTCAGACTGGACTGGGGTCTGAGCAACATGATCTGTTTGAGGAGGTCCCTGCTCATTGCGGGGGGGTTGGACTAAACGACCTTTAGAGTTCCCTTTCAACACAAAGTATTCTATGATTCTATGATATTTAGAAATTAATGGATGAATAAAAAGTACTAATAAAATATGAAATGTCTGAAGTAGAACTGATATTTTACTTTATTAATGTTACAGTGATATTTGACAAAGTAGATTCAGAGAGAAACATTTTTTAAAAGGAAAACAAGCATAAATAAGAAACCCAAATCGTCAATACAAATCCTCAGAGTTTCACAATATCAAATGCAAATTTTGCTGATTGGGGAAAATAATGTTTGTATATGCATAAACAAATGTAATGTATGTATGTATGCTAAGCTTCCTGTTATCTTATACAACTATAAAACTATTTCAGTTTTATTCTAGGAGTGGAATCCAACTCTCCCATAACTCATTGTAAATCAAGAGATGTTTGTTCATCTGGGAAACAGCTGTTCACAGCTCTGTGGCTGTTTTCTGAACTGCAACTCCCACGAACCATAGCAATAATATCACAAACCCRGTGTTTCTGGTTTTCCCTTTATTCACAGAAAGGAAAACATTTTCTGTGGAGCAGATAAAAAAGGAGCAGAACCATCCTTTGACAAGGACTAATAACTGACTAATTTCATCATATTGTAAAGAAGGGAGGTAGGGATTCCAGTCATGAAAGCTGCATTGTGTTTTGTTCCTCTGGCTTTCTCAGATATGGATTGATTTCTAGAGAAGTCATGCTGAATGCGTTTGCAACAGAGGACTGAAATGTGAGACAGCAGATATTACTTCAAGGAATTCACTATTGAAACAGATATTCTAGCAGCTAATATGTCAATAGCATACTGCAAGATCACAGTTGTCTTGGGTGGGAGGATGGCAGTCAGCTTTGCTATTTCTAGGTCACAATTGTTCCCATTTATGTAAGTTTAGAACAGCATCCTAGGAGACACCTTGACAGACTGACTTGACAAACTGCTCCTTGGCGTGGCCTGTCAAAATCAGCACAGTCCCTGTAGGGCATGAAGGGACAAAGCCAAGGATTTCCACATGCCATCACTCAGCTGCTTCATGTCCTGTGTTAGAATTAAGCTCCCTTGCGTAACCTCAGCCTCTGCAAAGTAAAGCACTTGATTCCCACTGCCTCTTACCTTATCTTGTAGTCTTTCTACATCCCCACACTTAGGAGCTTCCCTAAGGATGATTTAAGAAACTGTTTTGTCCCTGAAGGGATATCAAGGGACCCAAAGTGGGAATGCAAAGACACCCTTGTTTTCCCTCTCTCCTTCAATTTCTTGAATGGAAGGACAGAAATGTGTGGGAATTAACTTTTTTTCAACTTATTTTTTCACTTAGCAAGGGAAGTATTTCAGCRATAATTGATAATAAATGAGGAAGTCTATGAATAAATTATAAACATTCAAAAATATTAATAAAATTATTTGGAAATATGCTAATTTACTTAAATACCAAATCAGGGTTGTACTGTCACTATATATAAAATTAAATGCTTTTGTTGTACATAAAAGTAACCCTGCTTTAACCCTTTCTATTTTTCATGTGTGATGATCTGATATATCCTCTAGCAAGGAGGGAGGACTGTGTGAGGTTTCAACCTAGGGGGCTACATTAGTTCCTAGTTTCAGGTTCAATGAAGAGGAGGAAGAGGAAAACAAGGAGGAAGAAGAGGAAGAAGAGCAGGAGGAGGAGGAGGAGGAGGAGGAGGAGGAGGGGAAGGAGAAGGAGAGGGAGGACCGTGATGTCCCTAGAGAAGACCTGGCATGACTGGAACAAGGCTGTATTTCCAGAAGAGAGCCACACTCTCTAATCCCTGTGGCATCAGCCTTCCTGTGCCCAGGCACAGGCAGTGACTGTGCAGCTGATGAATACAGGCAGATGGAGGCTGCTTTCACCAATCATGCCAGAGCCTATGTCAGTGAAGAGAAATTATACTAGAATGAAGGCTTAAAATGAAAGGAGATACATAATTAAAAAGTTGAGACTCCTTATCATGTCATTTTAACCTTGTTCCATTAGCAAAAATAAAATAAGTCACTCAAGACCAACTGTATTTGAAAGAGTCTATTTTAAACTTGTTCCAATTTGCCTCTGAGCTTATAATAAGCTGTACTGGTTTTTACTGACAGTAATTTTTTGTTACTATGCTTTCTGTGCTGATATATTGTGGTAATCTCTTGTATATTGAGTTAGAGAACTACACTTTTCATGACTTCCAATTGATRTTAATGTAAATATATTAAACAAGCTAATAAATATCCTATTTCCCCAGTTTGGTTTTTACTCTTATATTCCAACTCATTGCAGGCATTTAAAGAGATTGCTGTCCTGCAGACACACTAGAGGTAACTAAAAGAATTGAATAACTTGTTGGAGCAGTATGAAAGTCTTTGCTGCTTTCACACGTGGCTCTCAGTAGGAAAAGCTACAGCTCATTACCAAAGAGACAGAGTTACTGCTCTATGTGGTTAGGACGAGGGAGCTCATTGTAGTTTGATGAAACTATAAATGTCAGATCTTGGTTTAGCTGTGGCTGTTAGAAACCTCTATAAATATTTTCAGGGTGGAAATTCTAGTGGATCTTGTTTGTAGGCTATGCTGAAAGGCCCTCAATTATGTTATAACTGAGGGGGAAAATGGTGCTATATATCATGACCTGATCTTTCTCCTACAGCTCCTCTGATGAAAGCAACTGCAGGCTAGTTTTTAGAAATAAGCTGAATACACAGAAGTTTTCTCTTAGTGCTAACATTGTCCTCAGTGAAGATAAAAATTATAATGTACCTTGTTCTGTAAGGTGCTTGTACACTAGCTGTATAATTCAACAGATAAACAAAAGGGCTACAAGATTTGAGAGTTAAAGTCAGTAGGAGAGTTATGCTCTCAGCCTGGGGAGAGGGGGGCAGAGTAGTTTGATTTTGGAGGTCACACAAGTAGGTAAGCTCCAAGGACTGTAGATCAACATTTTATTCAACTTCTTAGGTCACTTCCTTCTTGAAACACCTGCTGTTCCTAATCTTCCCAACAGGGAATTTCACACAGCCCAGTGAAGGTACCACAAAACTCACCCCAAGCAATCAAATAAAACCAGAAGGAAAAGAGTAGACCAACTGTTCATTCTGGATCCTAAGATGACAGGGCAGCAGAAGATCCATTGCTCTGCCATTGGATTAAAACAGACTGTTGGATTTCTTTCAAACCACTTTCTAATTTCATTAAAGTAAATGTGTGCTTTATGGTGCTGATGCATTCAGCCATTGTTGGAATAGTATAATATAAATTCTTTAAGCCTTTGATGACATTTTTCTGGTTCTATTTTAAAATTGTTTTACTTAATCACCTTTTTCATCTCTAAGATAAATGTGAAAGGTGGGCTGTATTTGTGAAAATGAAGGA
Source organism: Amblyornis subalaris (assembly GCA_018881555.1). Classification (NCBI taxonomy): domain Eukaryota; kingdom Metazoa; phylum Chordata; class Aves; order Passeriformes; family Ptilonorhynchidae; genus Amblyornis; species Amblyornis subalaris. The sequence goes on from JACAXG010000053.1 coordinate 1,117,270, forward strand.
AGTGAAAGTGACTGAGAAAATTCAGTGAAAGTTACCCTCTTCCCTAATTTTGATGAAAGTTCTCTGAAGTTGTCTGGAGCCTGCTATAAATACATGAATCTTCCATGCTTTATTTTTAAAATCTTGCCTCTAGTTTTTCCCAAACTGAAATTTTCAGACTTTGCATGAAAAAAATCTTTTTCAGATAAGCTCTGATTCTAATGGAACTTCTAAGAATAATTTAGGTAAGGCAAAATTTGCTATCAGAAGCAACATAACAAGCAAAGGTTATTGAGTTTTTCTGATTGTCAGATAGAAGGATAAGTGTCTCTTCCTTATTGCTTGAAATAGGTACAAAGCTATTACTCAGCTTACAGCCGGATTCAGTGGTTTGGAGGAAAATAAATTTTTTCGCAATTTTTCTTTATTAAAAAAATCAAAGAGTATTCTTGCATAATTCAAATAAGAACTTCACCTGTATGCTATTTCTCCTTGTTCATTTGATCAAAAATCTTGGGGCYAATAACAGCTACTGAAAAGAAGATTTTCATATTAACAACAAAATTATCTGTCTTTGAAGAGGAAATATTTTAACTTGTCAAATATTTTGGTCAAAGAACAAAAACTTTGAACAAGATCATATTCAGCTTCTTGGCTAGAGAGAAACATTCAAAATTGTTTAATATTAGGGACCRATCAATAGCCGAGATAATGTTGGGGAGTTCAGTGTAGTGTAACAATGATGTCAACACCTCATTGCACTGGCACAGGTTTTCCACCTTATTTCAGAGTCAAGAAAAGCAGTTTCAGGTATTTATGGTGCCATCATGTGGAGACTTCTGAGCATTGAAGAGGTTGAATTAGAAGAGCTTTATTAGAAGAAGAAATGGAAATTTGGACCCCAAATTAGTGCTGGTAAGCTTGAACTATAAACAGGTGCTTGTATTTAAGAAATCCTGGCTCATTTCTGAGTTGCCAAACTTCTTATCTGCTTGCCCTCCTTAGGTATCTTCTCATGACAGTCACACAATCCACCAGAACTTATATATTTTAATTTTTAAAAAAATGGCTGTGAATTTTTTTTTGTCAAATGGGAAAGAATATAATTTTATCTTAGACTAACATAGATGAAGAAAAATAATGAATGAAGGCTAATTTTGCATAGTTAAATAGACATAAATATAAATTATATATTTTTTCCAAAGCCTCCTTGCTTTTCCCTGGACAAGGTAGTCTCAAGTTAAAGTTATGCAGCAACGTGCAGGCTGGCAGGTTTTCTGCAGATACACTATAAAGACTAGGCCAAAGTTGCAAGTATCCAGGCTTATATGGTGGGAGACAATCATGCTCGTTTGTACACAATCTTAAAAAAAAGCAGAAATATATTTGTCTAATAGTAATTTTAAGGACTTGATTTTTTTTTCCATTTTTTCAAGGACAAAACCATTTAATCTACCTATGAAGAGACTGAAGTAGGTCACTTCCTTTTTTTTCCATAGATTGAAGATGGAATATTATAATAGTTCCTTTTAATTCTACGTATGTTGGCCTGCACAGATGCTGTGATTCATCGTGTGAGCCTATTTATGCTCTTTTATTTTGCTGCGTAGGACAAGTTGTTCTTTATCAGTTCTTTTATGAGCATCCCATTGAATACCTCTATGCATGCAGAATGCCACATCGTTTCCTAAACCTCATTTTCCGTCTTTTTCTAAGGAAAAGGGGAAAACGAGGCCCCTAAACCCACACTAGATGTTTTCCCAGTTTTCTGTTCAAAGCATTTAATTGTCCTAGTCTTTCTTTATGGAACATAATACTCAGTCTTCTGCTGTTTCAATGAAGAAGCCTCTTGGTTGCTACAACTGGTGTCTCAACAGCTGGTCATCAGCTTTTTAGATCCCTGTATGAAATAATTTGGTTTTGAAAATAGCAAATTGTCCTTCCATTTGCAGTCTAGGTTTGAGAATCAGGACTTCTTTTTTTTTAAAGTGTGCCTACAAGAAATTTATTCCGTGAATATAAATGTGGTGAGGTTTCTTTCCTGTAGCACGCTTAAACTATTGTTAAAAAGTAACCTCTTGCGCAATTTAATCTGTCTAAAAGGTTAACCTGGATAAGTTCTAGGCATGTATCTTATGATTTCACATTATTGTGGAAAAGAATGCCCTATTTTTATCATTAAATATTTCATTTACCCATTTTGATTTTAAAACAGTGATCAGTTATTTAGTTTATGGATTTGGTTTGTAAAATTCTGTTATTGAGGCTTAGCATGTGTGAAAAATGTTAGTAACTACAAATAGGTTATCAGGAGATGAAGATTTATGTAAGAAGATGACAGGCAATAATTTTATCTTTCTGAATTTTTTATGGAGTTTTGGTGGAGTGATAGATGGGCCTTGAGTGGACTCTACAGGTATTTCTGTATGCCTTACTGCAAATATGTTTTACATCAATCTCCAATCCCTTTTCCTCCAGGGTGTTAATTTTGAGGCTCATAGCCAAAATGCTGAGATAAGAGGTAGTATAGTATGTGGTATTAGAAAATTGTTGTTGCCTTGTGAAGGGAACCTGGGGAACAGAGGAATTGTATATGCACAAAAATAAATGCAGGAGATAAATTGCAAAGTAAACTGCTAAGAAACTACAAATGATCAGGAAGAGAAAGCAAAATATGTGCAATGAATAAACTGAACAAGACTGTTTGTTTGGGAAGGATCTGTTACAAGTAGGTAACAAGTTGTAGTCCAGCTGCATCTTAAAATCCCAAACCTGACAATTTTTCTCCGCCGTACATATTCTTACTTAAGAGAAATGGCCATTAAGTCTAATGGGCCTCTTAGAAGTTACATAGAAAAATTATTGTAAAATTACTTCTTAGCCTTGGGTAACAAGAAAAATTGGGAATATGGGGAACTGTAGTGCTTCATGAACTGTAGTACAGACATTTACTGGTCTGTGTGACTTTATGTTTTGCAGGATTAGTATTCTGGTAAAAATACGGGATTTGTAATGGAAGGTTTGTAGTCAGCTGAAGAATGCACCACAAACATGATATTTTCTGGCAGTCTGAGACTTGAGGAGGGAAGGCAGTTTCCTTTTGACCTTAATTTATGTGCTGATAAAATTAACTTTGGACAGACAAATGTTTTGCCTTTCAAATTAGATTTGTGTACTCAGATTTGCATCAGCAACCCAGTTACAAGTGCAATGATGAGACACTTCCAAACTTGTCTTAAAATATCCAGCCAAATTTCAGCTCAAGTCAGTGTCTCTTTCAAACTACAGAAGAAAGATTCAGTAGTTTTTTGACACTATCTGGAAACAGATAGAGTTCTTGAAGAAATATAGGGAGGAGCAGGGAAGATTCACTTTTTTCAGGAAATGAAGATTAGTTTCCTAAAAGGTTGCTAATGTTAAATTATGCTTGTTTTATCAGTGCTTTTGATTATACTTGTGAACAACTGCTAGTGATAAAGCTCATAACCTAAATGCTTTACAAACCATCAGCTTTACTGAATTTGGATAGATAAATAGAACCAAAATTGAGACGCAAATGTGTTAGGAGGTGATTAAACACTGCTGTTGCACTTCGATATTTATATTGTGTTAGTACATCCACAGTTACAGGTGGCAGTGGCACGAACATGTACACAGAGAGATGGTCATAGAGTTGAAAGTCCAAAATACAAGAGCAGCACATTAATGAAAAAAAAGACATATGAGGAGAGCCAAGAAAAAGTTAACGAGTCTGGTTAGTATGACATATGACAGTGAAGGTAAATTAATAGTCTTATATATGCCAGTGAGGTTTACACACTTTACAGCTAACACATTCCAGATGTTCTCTGTTTTGGAGGGGAAAGAAAAAGAGAAAACAAACAAACAAACAAAACCCCAACAACTTGTTGAGTACATAAGCTGAACAAATACCTTTTTAAAGAAAGGTTTATTATTCAAATTAAAATTTCAACTGAGCAGTCTGTCAGAGTCTGCCAGAAAGGTTTATCCTAGTCATACCTAGTGAAAGTAAATACAGAATTACTGCTGAAGGTTATAGGACTATTCTGGGCTCAGAGCACAAAGAGGTCAGAGATTACAGAAATACATACTGTGATAAGCAGAATTTTTTTACAGCACTGGTGCTCTTGATAATGGAAAAGTAACAGCAAAATCATCATAGAATCACAGTAAAAGCCAAGCACTGATGTGGGGTTTTTGTTCCTTTAAGGCAAATCTAGGGATAAACTGAAATTCTAGTAAGTGGGGGTGTTTCTACTATTGTTATTATAATTACTCTTGTTTACTTATGTGGCACAGTGTGAGTGCATGAGTTGGTTTTGTGACACAGCACAGATTATGTACACCTTGACTTACAGAAACAGGTCATCTTTGTGGGTAAGAAGAGAGCAATAAGGAGGCCCTTAACCAACATTATTTTTCAGTTGCAAACCAGTTCTTGGTAAAATTTGCTGATCCTATTAAGTGCTGTAGACTGATTTTTTACATTACTGGAAATTAAGGAGTGAGAAAAAATTTATTTAAAAAATTTCCCATGTTACACAACATTTCTTTCAGTACTATTCTTTTTACTTTTCTTTTCACAGAAATGTCATTTAATAGGCATTCCACCCTTGGTGTAGCAATAGTTCTCATCCGTATTCCCTAAATAATTATAAAAAAATTCTCAGGTTTGACAGAGATGTAAAAAGGAGTGTTCTGTTTTTCATAATTCTCTACCTGTGTTCTTATCATAAAACAGCATTTAATTCTGCCTTTTGAGGTTTTTGTTCTTTTTTAAGTCTCAAGAGACAGTTAGCAAGTTAAAAATGTCTTCCCATATTTGTCATAATAAAAAAATATCTAAAGCAATGAGAATTTTAAGTTATTTTGCAAGACTGTTCATGGGTGAAAGGAGTGTGATAAGTCGTAATCATGGAATCACTATGGTGTCTGTTATATCACAGAATCTGGCAGTGGTCAGCACTGTATATAATGCTCATAAAGGCGCTATCCCAGCCCGAAATACCTTGCAAACTCCATGGAACAAAATGAAAGAAAGCTATGAGAGAACAATTTTCAATATGACGAACTGATGAAGGGCAGAATTTGCTAAAGGCTGCAATGTAAGTTTGTAGTAGTTGGACTCTACTGGATGACACCAGTGACATCCTTCTGAAGGTAATAAGATCAAAAGTACCTCTGCTATTCATTGTACTTACCATCAAACATCAAATGCGAATTTTTTATTCTCTGCCCCAACCTTGAGGTACCTGATTTAATTTTGTATTTTCTCACAGCAAGGAACTAATGGTGAATTTTCCTTATGTGAATGTAGTTTTAGTAATCAAATAATTAGTTCTACAAGTATATCTTCCAATAATCTTGAAAAGATTTTCTTCACCTTTGACTTTCTTTCTTTATGTGCCAATAACATTATGTAATCAAAATTAGCAAACTAGTATACCTAGCACGAAATAACTCTTCTACTTTGTGTTTACCTCCTGTAGTGAATTCTATTATGGAGCTGTCATTTACTGCCTTCCTGTGGCATAAAGAAACCTTTTCTTACTCAGCAGTATCCAGAGATCCTCTGKTTTTTTTCAGTTTAGGACTGAGTGATGCCTGTCCTAGATCTCGCAATAATGTGGACTGGTGGGGGGAAAAAAAGTCAACATTTGGAGAAGAAAAAGCCAACTAGTTTGGTAATAGGATGCTTCTGAACACATGCAGAAGTTGGTATCATTAAAACAATTGAGAGAGGGGAAAATATATTAATGATTATTATGCAGATGAGAAGTTCAAAGGTGCACAATAAATATTACTTATGCAGATGTTTGCAGCCCATCTGTGAGATTCATGCATCATGATTCTAGCAGTACAGCTAGACCTTCACTGCCTGATAGTTCAGTCTTAATCTTTAAAGATGTCATTTATGTGAAGAGGGAAGAAATATATGGAAAGATGTTAAGAAACTGTTTTCATCTGTACAGACATATTAAAAGGACTGTCCTATATAAAGCATAAAGCAAGGTGTATTTTTCACATATATGGGTAGAAAATGGAATGGAGATTAAATCTTTATGATAATGTTTTGTTTTCCTCTCTAATTTGTATGGCTGTGAAAATGCATGATTCTGGTTGCCTAAAAATAAATGTTTGCTCTCATAGACAGGAATTTTTGTATTAAAAATATGTCAGTGAACTAGTATCAACTTCTGTTACACAAGCTGGCCTTTAATTTGAATTGTATTTTCAAGGAGTCACTTAAGGCAAAACATTGCCAGCTGGAAGTATTTTTTAATGTAACTTACTATTCACTCTTGCAGTAATTCTTTTTATTCCAGATTGTACCTCATAATGTTATACCAACATTATAATTGAAAAATCTAATGGAAACAATTAGCATCAGAAATGCTTCATACATAATATGTACTTGTATTTGTAGAGATTGTGGCATAACTTCTTAAAGGAGAATAGAATTATTTTGAACCCTGCTCAAACGTGGGTTTTTGACAAAGAGGTATGGCAGTGCTTTGGAAAAARATCCTTTTGAGTAAACAATCCGTCCTATTCTCTTATCCTTATTTCCATCTCCTGCTTTACTGAAAACATAAAACTCGTACTTCTTCTCATTCATCAGGAAGATATTTACATATGGAGGTTAACAGGTAAAGCAAGTAAGCAAAGACTCAGGTCAGATCAACAGGCAGATCTAAAGGAACTATAAAGCTTGACTATGTGCCCCMAGCCTAAGTTAGAATTTCTGATTTTAAATATGCATCACAGTAAGCATCAGAGTCACCTGATGATTTCATCAATGTAAATTTTAATCCTAGTCACAAGTCACAGAATGATAGAATGAATCATAAAATGGTTTGGCACCAAAGAGGCCTTCAAACACCATCTAGTTCCAACCCCACTGCTGTGGGCAGTGACATCTTCCACTACACCAAATTGCTCAGTGTGACATCCAACCTGCCTTGAACACTTTCAGGGATGAGGCATCAACAGCTTCTCTGGGCAACCTGTTCCAGTGCCTCACCACTCCCTGAGTAAGGAGTTTCCGCTTAACATCTAATTTAAATTTCTTCTCTTTTGGTTTAAAGCCATTCGCACTTTTCCTACGTCACATGCTCTTGTAAAAAGTCACTTTCTAGATCTCTTTTAGGCCCCCTTTAGGTAATGCAAGGGGGGGTTTGGCAAGGTTTGCCTGGAGCCTTCTCTCCTGCAGGCTGAACAACCCCAACTCCCTCAGCCTGWCTTCCAAGGAGAGGTGTTCCAGTCCTCTGATCACCTTTGTTGCCCTCCTCTGGACTTGCTCCTAAAGGACTATGCCCTTCCTATGCGGAGCAACCCAAAGCTGGACACAGTGCTCCAGGAAGGGTCTCACCAGGGCAGAGTAGAGGGGTGAATCCCCTCCCTTGATCCTGCCCACGCTGCTTTGGATGCAGGCCGGGATACAATTGTCTTCCTGGGCTGCGATCGTTCACTCTTGGCTCACGTCCAGCTTTTTGTCCACCAGAACCCCCAAGTCCTTCTCCACAGGGCTGCTCTCAGTGAGTTCATCTCCCAGTCTGTACTCATGTCTGGGATTGCCCTGACCCAAGTGCAGCATTTGGCCTTGTTGAACCTYGTGAAGTTCACTTGGGCCCACTTCTCAAGATCGTCCAGGTCCTTTTGGATGGCATCCTGTCCTTTTGTTGTATCAACTGCACTGCTTAGCTTCGTGTCACCTACAAAGATGCTGAGGGTGCACTCATTCTCATTCTCTCTCCATTGATAAATATATTAAGAAGCATCCATCCCAAGAAGAGCCCTGAGGGACAGCACTGGTCACTGGCCTCCACCTGGACAAAGAGCCGCTGACCACAACTCTCCGGCTGCATCCRTCCAGCCAATTCCTTATGCACGACATAGTCCATCTTTCAAATCCATTTCTCTCCAATTTATAGATATGGATGTCATGTGGGACCATGTCAAAGGCCTTGCAGAARTTCAGGCAGATGACATCAGTCAGTCTTCCCTCATCAACAGTTTCAGTTTATTCCATCAGAGAAGGCTACCATTATATATGGATAAATCGTCCCTGGTAAGGGTTGCATCAGCTGTCTTCTTAGCTTGAACTGGTTCATCCTTGGTTTTCAACTTTACCGAAAGACTTGACCAATAATCAATAGTTCTGCCTTAAGTGGAATGCTGTTAGTACTGAAAGTCATAAATGAGGAGCAATCGCTCTGGACTCAATTGATCTGGTTGCAAYCTCTGTGCTTCTGCTTAGAATAAGTGCAAAGCACTTCGTGTGAGCACGCTATAGCAGCTAACTTGTCCAGAATAGTGAAAACAAAGATTCAACTGATCAGTGCTGAGAAGAACGGGTCCCRAAAACAAGAAACAGACCTTCACAACTCCTTGTAAACAGCCTTTCGCAGTGAACTTCATTTCCCAAAAAGAGCATCTTGCTGAAGATTGCATGTTGTATTGATATTAATATAAAATAGGTTAGAGAGAAGCTTTATGCATAATTTAAATTACTCTCTTAGAGAAAATGCAAGTAAACTGATGGATTCAGAGAAAAATATCTCTACATGGTGGCAAAGAAATATCTACTGTAGCTACTTACCTGAAATACCTTTTCCCAGAGGCCCAATTAACTTTATAGTGTGGCACTAAGACTCAATTTTTTCCCCATCAGAAAAGGTTTTTATGCTCTGAATTATACAGTGACCTTGTTTATATCATAAACTCCAAAATAAGGTGATGATTCTGTCATGTATTTCATGTAAAACATTTCAAAGAAGAAACTTGAAGCTGAGAAATAAAGTAGAGGCTTTTAGATAATAAGTATTGCATATTTGATGTTTTTGAAAAAGTGACTAATAGTGTGTTACTTTTCTTGAATTCACATATTTTGAGGGAAAATACTTTGGTGAAGAGGCTATAAAATGTAAATGTAAAATTAATTTGTTTTGCAGTTGTCTATTTTTAGAAAGCGGAGCAGCCTCCATAATTATTTCTCTCTAAAGGAAATGAAAATAAAACCCAAAACCTGCCATCTTTCTGGAGCGTTATGATTTCCAGCAGTGCCATTTGATTTTTGGCAGCAGGAATGCATGAGAACAGCAAAATAAACCAAAAAAAAAAAGCTTTTTTTTTTTTTTTTTGGTGATGGCTAAGTGCTTTAGCAATCGTGTACAGCCAATTCCTAATAGTACAATACTACATCCGATAGTATTTCAGAGTGGAGTTTTTTCGCTGTGCTCAAAATCAGTGGCATTTGAATAGATTGGGAGGAAGACTGGGATACTGGAAAGTTTCATGAATGACTCGTCAGAGAACTGTCTGGCTTCACTGTTGGGGAACAGCTACAGGGAATACACTTCGAGGAACTACACTTCAGAGTACCGTTTGAGTCAAGTACATCCTTATTTGCCTTGATGTTAGATTGCTTAAAACTGGACTTTTTAGGTGCCTTGGAATAATGCAAAGCTTAAGTAGATCTAGAAGAGGGCGCAAAATTTAAAGACCCTTGGAAAGAATGGCTTGGCAAGGTTTCCAATTAAGTTATACTCAGAGGACTTTATCTCAGAGGAAGAGATGATCCAACTACCTCTGCAGGTCACAAATCAAACACAAATTAAATAAAGGAAATAAAATGAACTGTCTTTCAGCTTATATAATTTTCCTTCAGAAGCATTTTTCTAGGAGAAGCCATGAATGAAATCACTGTGAGGAGTCCAAACCTAAATTTGTGACTTGTCATGCCAAACAAAAGCTGGATCTGACAACAATCAGGTGTTTAGCAGGTTTTTTTTGCAGTCCTGTTGATGGGCTTGCCCAGCAGAGCCATCAGAAAAATAATGACTTTTAAATAACTGGAGTTCTTAGAGATTCAGAATCTGCAATGGCTCTTTTCAGCCATCTTTCCCACCATCCTTCTCTTTAACCTGGTCATGCTCTGGTCTTGCAAATATTTAGATTGGGCTTTTGTGCATTCTACARGTARTTTTCACSCTGACAGACTGTAAGATTGTCTAAACTAAATAAAATTTATTTTATGACAAAAGAACAACATAAAAGTCACAGGGTTTTTGTTGGCTTTAATGTTTGCATGCAAGGCGATGCATATTGGGAAAAAAATATTGCATTCTATGATAAAAATTCATATGTTATACAGTAAAGTGCTACTATGAAGACTTTATTATGCAATCTTGCACAACATCCAGAGAGAAATTTGTTGAGGTTTCAACAAATAGTGTAAGCATGGTAAGTTGTTAAAAGAACCTAAGGTGATTAAAACGAGAGTTTGCACAGCATAACTCYACTTAGGATTTATATTTAAGGAGCCACTGGTAACTCAACTAGKTAAGATCCTGCAGGAATATATTGGTTTGATATAATTTTTTAATATTTTTGGCAAACACCATAGGGCTTCAACATAAAGRACAGTACAAATCCAATACCACATTTGTGTCATTTGAATTATGCTGGTATCAATAGATGGAAACTATAATGACATTAAAATGTCCTTCACAGTATGTTAATAAAAGTAATGATGTCTTTCTGAGGGAAAAAATCCTTCTGCTATAGGACACAAAAAGATTTTAAAAAATACCTTGATTTATTTGTAACTATTTTACCAGCGCTGTAGATTTGCTGAAGTTATTCACAGAGATCTATTCAATGCCTCTAATTTATGTGAATGTTGTTAATGTAAAAACTTGGCTTTTATCCAGTGTTCCTTCCTTTACTTGAACACAATATAATAGATACCATCGTCTGAAACAGAAAACTCTGTAACTAGCTAAAATATTTAAATATCATTATGAAATTCTGCATTAGTTTGTTTTTGTAAATATGTCAGAACTGATTTTCAACATATTGTGATAGTTGTTTCATGGGAAATATATGACCTGGTGGCTGAGGTGAACTGCAATCGTTTTGGTTTGTTTTGGCTGCCTGCAGCTCCCACTGTGCTATCACATGCAGCCACCTCAGAACATCCTTCATCCAAGAGAGGAAGACGTACTTGAGGAAGGCAATATAAAATGCATGACTGTTATTATTTTTAGTTGAAGGCAACCTATTATGAATTTGCTTTTTCTTTTGACTTAAGGAATTGCATGAATTTTCTGTGTTTTCCAGTAAAAAAAAATTGTTGGGAACATCTAAGAACTCAGTGTTCACATGATTTTTTTTTTTTAATAATCAATCTGAAGAAAGATTATAATAAAAATTACAGTCAGACCTATGGAAGTTACCAGGTACTAGTGCAAAGAAAGAACAGAGATATTTACATCGCCTAGGCATAGCTGAAAKATTCAGCACATGATCTGGTTTGACTTTTATAAGAAAAAGGAGAAATTAGGCTAATAACAATGCTTAAATGCTTATCTAAAAAGCATTTTGAATTTAAAAGTTTCTAAGACTAAGGAATATTTCTGAAACATTTCTACATTTCTGATATTAAGGTGATGCCAGCACATTAAGGCTCTTGGGGAAAATGTTTAATAGGGCATTATTTTCAAATGTTCATCTGTAATTTGCCTGGTATGTACTTATCTTTTGAAGAGTTGCTACATCATTTGGAGTCTAATTTTAATCACCGAAGGATGAAATGGGAGAATTTTAATCCTGCTTTAAGTGCTCMTTTCAATACAGCATTAACTGTAGTGTTGCTACTGATACCTCTGTAATAGATCTGACAAAAGCTGCTTGGACAAGTTGGATCAATCAATCACTTCAAACRTAATTAACTTTTTTTTTCCAACCATATTTTCTTATACTTCATGAGAATCCTGTGGATTTTTCATGACTTTGGTTAAAGCTAACAGTAGAAAATGGGGCATGGCTTAAATATAATAAGATGAAGAAAACGTCATAACCCCAATGTATGTATGTGAAACAACACCAAGAAAGTAAAACCTTATATTCCAGTTGGTGTTTTCCAGGTAATCATCTTGGGTTGTTTTTTTCTGGTTTTAGTTGATTGGTTGGTTGTTTTTTGTTTGTTTGTTTGTTTTTTTAATTGCTAAATCTCACACCAGAGTTTGATTTTTTTTAAAAAAATATTTTCTTTTTTTTTTGTCCATGCATGTGTGTGTTTGTTTTTCTGACAAGTGTTTTTATTGTTCCTTTTTGAACAAGGGGGAAAGAAGGCCATCTTTGAAATGAGAAAGTAAATAGTAGAAAATAGAAAAACTCTGCTAGCTTTAATGTTTGTTCTTACCAGATTAGAAGCATCCTTAACACTCTTTAGGCTCAGTCATATATATATTTACACTTATGTTTATATAGACACAATGAATATATATGCCAGAGAAAAAATGATACAAAATTCCAACATCCACCTGCAAATTTAATGTGTTTGAAAGCATAACATGAATTGGTTTTCTTACAYGATTCCTTTTTTCCCCTAATGAGGTCTGTAAGACATGTGATAGGTAAATCTGAAGTTGCTGCACTGAATTTTTCTGAATATGTAATTACATGAAGCTTAGAGGGAAGAAAGGAACTCTATTATGAAAGTATGGACAACTCATGCTGATATAAGGGGTTTTATTGCCGCAACAACAAATGGTTCTCAGGTAGGGATTAATTCCTCTGTATGCTTCCTGACTAAATAATTACTGATGTTTAAGGCATTGAAAGGTTTTGAGAGCCTCTATGCTGCCAGATGCTGGCTCCTTTCTACCTACTCTGACAAAAGCTTCRGAAAATGGGACTTCTCACTGGCACTTGGGAAGGCACACTGAATCACACTGTGGGATTCTGTAAGTCAAGGATACAACAGAGGAAGATTATCTTCTGCCTATCACATTAAAACTGCGGATACCGTTCACAAACCTGTCCCTGTGTTCGTGTGCTTTACCATATAAAATCTGCCTCACAGCTTCTTACCTGCTTGAAATGGTTGAAGGGAAGATGAGAAAGCAGAAAAGAAATAGAAGTTGAGGAGAGTCTCTTCGGTCTCAGTTTTGCAGACGTTTGACATCTGAAAAACCCTCAGCATGTGGGAGGTCTTATTAACTTTAGTCATTCAAATTCTTTAAAATAAACTTGTGTGTGTGTATTTTAGAATTGAGGTTGTAATATCCAGAGAGGAACTGCCACAACTAGAGCAGTTAGCACATGGTGGCTCTCACTGGCAGCCGTGCATCCTTGTCTTCCTCTTCTTGAACCAGGGTGTGCCCAGGTGGCCAAGAAGGCCAATGGCACCTGGCCTGTATCAACAACAGTGTGACCAGCAGGACCAGGGCAGGGATTGTCCCCCTGTACTCGGCACTGGTGAGGCCACACCTCAAATCCTGTGCTCAGTTCTGGGCCCCACGCTATAAGAAACATGCTGATGTGCTGCAGTGAGTCCAGAGAAGGGCAATGGAGCTGTGGAAGGGTCTAGAGAGCAAGTCCTTCGAGGAGCGGCTGAGGGAGCTGGGGGCGTTTAGTCTGGAGAAGAGGCTCAGGGGAGACCTTATCACTCTCTACAATACCTGAAAGGAGGTTGCAGCAAGGTGGGGGTCGGCCTCTTCTCCCAGGGAACTAGAGACAGGACAAGAGGAAATGGCCTCAAACCGTGCCAAGGGAGGTTCAGGTTGGACATCAGGAAGAATTTCTTCACTGCAAGGGTGGTTCGGCATTTGAATGGACTGCCCAGGGAAGTGATGGATTCATCATCCCTGGAGGTGTTCAATAAATGACTGGATGTGGCACTTAGGGCTGTGGTCTAATTTAGAAGCTTGACAAGGTGTAGCTGATGGGTCAAAGTTTGGGCTCCATGATCTTGAAGTTTTTTTCCAACCTTTAATGATTCTCTGATTCTATGATTTTTCCTTGTCAGGTTCAGATCTCACTGGAGGAGGCCTTAGCAAACCCTCAAAGTGGCAAAGCCAGACTACAAACAATAAAAATGTATATAACTAAGAATAGAACTCAGTAAGGAAAAATACAAGTGAATGGAAAGAAATTTGGAGAGAAAAATAGAAGTGAAAACCGTGTATTTTGTATGCTTCCTGAACTCCAGCTACCAGCAGGGTACAGTGGAAGTGGTGGCAAGGAGTGCATTCGGTGCAGGCAGCTCAGGGTGCAGCTGCAGAGTGAGCAGCAGGTTGAGCTGTGGGACAGGAGCCTGAGGCAAGAGGCTGTGAAGGAGTGATGACCCTTTGATAACAAATGGCCGGGGGCCTGTGGCCCAGCCAGGTGASGGACACCCAGAGACACGGCAGAAGCCAGTGACCCCCAGACTTTCCAGCGTTCAGACTGTGAGGGCATAAAAGCCCAGGGTTTCCTTTGTTTGGAGTCCCTCCTCRGAGACACYCAGCTCGAGTTGTTATTTTTTCCTTGCACCACAACTGAATTATTTTAAAGGTTGAGATGTCTGAGACTCTGCTRTGGAAAAACTGGGGTCGAGCTGGTAAGGAACCCTCGTCTGACTGTGGGACTGTGGGGTGTGCAGCTGCAAAGGGTCCTTGGTCCCAGCTGAGGTGGTGCAAGAGTGACTGTCAGAGTGGCACCTGGATGGCCAGAAAGGGAATTAGTGGGAGTACACTGGTTTTTTTTCCCTACATGRATATAGTCATGGCACAGTGCCTCATCTAATATCTAAAATTTCTTTTTAGTACGTGTGGGGAAAAAGCACGACCAGWATTATTTCAAGAAAAACATGTTTCTCTGATTTGTTTCATTGGATTTATAAATCAATACTTGGGGTTTTTAAACATTAATTCACGTGATCTCATAGATACTCTGAGAATGCTGACGTATATATCTGCAGTACTTGATCTGATGTGTGAGAGAAGAAGAAAGGCACTTTTTATGAATTCCTATAGTTCATATGCAG
>JACAXG010000053.1:1132725-1161286 GCA_018881555.1 Amblyornis subalaris
CTCTCTTCTCTCTTCTCTCTCTTCTCTTCTCTTCTCTTCTCTTCTCTTCTCTTCTCTTCTCTTCTCTTCTCTTCTCTTCTCTTCTCTTCTCTTCTTTTCTCTCCTCTCCTCTCCTCTTCTTTCCTCTCCTCTCCTCTCTTTTCTAAGAATACTAAATATCCTGGTTAGCAATTTTGAATAATTTAATAGGAGAGAGGTAGTACTTTTTCAAGATACATCAGGAAGGGGAAAAACATGGTTTTGACAACTTGTCATCTGAAATTATGAAAATTGAGCTAATCATTCCTGTGCAAAAGTGGAACTGAATACAGATAAAAGCTTGTTTACCTGCACTGTTAATTTTTTTGTTGTTTAATAGCCAGGTAAGTACCCCAAGCTATAAGTGGTCATTTATCTTTAAGTAAAAAGATATTGAAAGTGAAGAGTTAGAAATGCTCACTTAAGGGATTTCTGAACACTCAGAAGACAAAAGGAACTGTGTGCTAAGTGTAGGTAATAAGGAAAAGTTATGAGATTTTGAGATTTTTCATTAGCTACCCTAAAATACTATACCTGTGAAGTTCAACCTCTCTGTCAAAGGAGAGAAAATATGGTTTGTTATTATCACTCTTTGTGATACTTAGTCTGCCATACTTTTAATATATTGCAGTTTTAAATTTTTAATTATTAATATTGTAAATTAATATTGCAATAGTCACATACATTGGAGCATAGCTGCTTTGTAAAGGCTACTACACGTTTTGTTTGCATGGTCAGCAGTATATCTGATTGCCATTGGACTGAATACCTGGGGATGACCAAAAAGAAGAATTAATTTTACACTAAATCAAAAATATRTATGGATATGGCTATTTCTGCTGTGCTAAATAGTAAAATGATCATAAAGATTTTATTTATTTCCAGTTATGCCTTTTGTTGCAAACTAATAAAGTAATTATAAACTAATGATGCTGCAGTGACTTCTCTTCAAAAATATATGTAGCAACTTTACTCTTTGAGAAAGAGAGTAGCACATTTATAAAAAGCTTGAAAAAACTGCTGAACAGGTCTAGCTATCAAACTGAAGATCCAGCTGAAAATTGTAATGGCCTTTAAAAGACTTGATCATAGTGCTGAAATTCCATTTCTGATTTTCACAATGGGTAACAGGAAACTGCCTATAACGCTTCACTCACTTTAATCAGAATTTAGATTCTGAATTTGTGTGAAAAAATGACCCCTGGAAAATGGTTAGTGAGAGACAGTGAGGAGCTTCTATGTCTGTCAAACTGATTTTTTTGCTTTTGCCATCCTATAGTTTGCTTCCTAAAAAATTATTATTATTATTATTATTATTATTATTATTATTATTATTATTATTATTATTATTTATTGTTATTACTACCACTACTACAACCATTACTAGTAACCAAAATTAGCAGGTAACACCATCAGTCTCTATTTTTATTACATTGATCTACAGGTCAGTGAAAGAGAAACCCTTCCTGAAAGGGAAAGGGACAAGGTATTGGGATTGTCTTGCAGAAACTTACAAAATTAATAGAAATCACACATGTGTTGTGTTGTASTTTTTATGACATTTAGAGTATGTTTTATCGTTTGGGTTTTTTTTAAGTTCAAGTGTTTTCTTAATATTTTCCAAAAGCAAAAGACAAAATCCATTATCTTTGTGAGCGTCAGACTGTATCATCTGAAAGTTTTGGTGAACTGAGAAACCAGACAAGTATTTAAAGTAGCATCTCCTGCTTTTGCTTGAGCTGCATCTGTTCAGGTATCTCTTGTTTAGCAGYGATAGCTTGGCTGCTGTCCAGCAGTTTAATTAGCACTTGCTTACCTAATCTCTTATAGCAGATATTATTACTGAATTCAGGGACTCTGAAAATCCCATATCTGACAAAGCAGCCTTAATAATGAAAATCACTATGTTTTTACGTTTTATTTGTCTTGGCAAGAACACCTACTAGAACACATACATTTTTCACTAGCTAGAAAACATGCAGTTCAGAGTTGCAATCCCCGAGTCGTTCACTCTTCAGAAAAACAGAATTGAGCAGAAATTAAAATTGAATGAAAACTGGAGGGGGAGTTGCAGAGAAAGACAAAGTATACAACAGAGCATCATTTTCTAGACAGATGTTAATTTGTTTCTCACTGGGTGAAACCGATCTGCTGTAATGTATCTGTGTGTATATTTTGAAATGTTTTTGAGCAGAATATCTGTGAAGCACTGAGGGTTGATTTCAGCCCCTGGGTTTGTTCAGTTGTCTGATTTCTTCACACAGCCTAACTAGTTTGGCTCCTGCTTTACAGCTGCCGAGTGCTGATTTTTGGAGACTTAAACTCATGAGGGGTGAGATGGGGGAGTAATTTCGTGTTTTGCTTAAAGGAGGGGAAATATCCTTAACCAGTGGTCTTGAGAAGCAATGCCACCTTGGTTTTGTCTCTTCCTCTCTAACCCTTCTCTTGGCAGGGGTGTGGGGAAATGGACGAGGAAGTATAGAGTTAGTGACTACACATGGACTACAAAACTAAAAACTGAGATATAGAGATATGCTTCTCTTTCACGGGCAGAATGGGGATTACTCTGTCCTTCTAGCAAAAAAGGAAAAGTCCATTTGCAAGCACGGGTGTGTGCTCTGCTCTACAAGTGSTGACCCTCTGGCTTAGAAATTGTAGGGATTCTTATCCGTGCCTGCACAGCAAAGCATTCCTTTGTGTTTTCCTACCCTTGTTACAGGGCCCATCACAGTTCATAATCTCATATCATTGGATAAACCGGCAACAATCTTCATTGCAGTTCATCTGTCGTGCTATAAATTGTCTTTGTCCATCAGCTTCTGCTCAGGCAGATAACCTGTCCCTTCAGCAGAGATGCGCAGGGCAGCAGGGGCAGGTGCTGCTGTTGCACCCCCAAGGTGAGGTCTCTCCTCCCAGGATTCAGTGCTCAGGGGCTCCATCTGCAAACATGGGCAATTTGGTCATCACCTAATTTTACCTGCTTAATTTTCACGTTCCTGGTTGCTCCCTCACAGATCTTTCTCTACTGAGCAGTCGGGAAATCAAGTTTCTGTTCAGCACTAAAATAGACAATCTGAGTAGTCAGTACCCAAAATGTCAATTTTCCTTATTTTTTTACAATATATAAATTAAATCATTCTTAATAATCTTGTGATAAAATGAAGAAAATATAGTGCTTATTTTTTTTTCTCTCTTAGAAGAACATCTCTCTGATCTTTGATATTTTTGTATTGAGTTTCACTGCTTCTGTGTACTTTAGCAAAAGGTGTAAAATGTCAATAATAAATCATAATGATTAAATGGATAATGAAAATTGTATGTAATGGTTCTCTTGGAGTGAGCTCAAATTCTGCCAGGCAGCATATACTCATTTTAATCAAAGTGGAGAAAACCTAAAGGAAATGACTGACTATAGTCTGGTGTGATCATATTGAGGATTGATAGAGATATTGATAAAGTTTTCTTTAAGCATTTATTAAAATTAATAAGTTCCCATTTTTCTTTTGACAATGCTAGACCCGTCTGGGGGCAACCTGTAGCATTAGTAGGTGAAGCAATTACTTTCACCTGCTGTTTTATAATTTTGTCTTTGAAGTACACTGGTTCCAAGATTTTTAATATATCTTAAAAAAATAAAACATTTTTTTAGTATAATTTGATGCTACAAATAAGCTTCTTAGTACTACTGTTAATGTTCCACCTGTTCAAATGGGAGTGTTCTTTGTGCTACAGTGATCAAGATACACATTGATGAGTCAARTTGTTTTTTCTCTCCATTTCACATAAGCATAAGAGATGACCATAAGGGCTGAAGGGCTTTCCCAAATTGCTAGTCCCAAATAAGAGAAAATAAATTAAGTACACTTGCACAAAGAAATGTAAATATAAACTGACCACAGATAAATGTAAGGTATAACTTAACTATGGTCTGTGAAATACAAGATAGTTTCTAAAGACTCAAGGAAGGAGACTGTGAAGCAATTTCCAGCAGTTTCAGAAAAAAAAACAGTTTAAGCGGTCTTAACATTTCCTCCATTGGTTGAGCTGATAGACAGCTGATTAACCCAGAAGACCTGGCCCTGTTCTGCCATTAAAAACATTGGATTGCTTTATTAAGGAAGGGAAAACGTGGGCATTTTAAAATTCTTTCAGTCTGTACCTAGTAGGTACACTGTACAATAGTGTTTAGGAGTAGTTTTACTGTGATAAAACTTGATGGATTTCATTTCGTTTGTGCATTATTCATTTTATTTAGTATTCAACTATATATCACATTTTCATGGGAAAGTTTATTTTCATTAACCTTCAGTACCTCTACATGTTCATTTTAGTGAAATGGATCTTATGATTTTTCTAATAAAAGCTAGAGTAATGCATTTATATGCAGATTAAATTAAAACCTAAGCAGCTGCTGGCAACTCAAGAAATAGGTCGAAATACTAACTTATGAAATCTTCAGTTCCTTATTTATTTTTGGATGATTTTTCATTACTTTATGTTTACTATGTAGCTTTTTTGATTCTAACATTTTAGAGTTTAATTTCAATGTCTTTTATCTGCAGTGGTTAATTCTTTTACTATTACATTATGTAGCCACCTTTTCAATAGGCCCTGATTCACAAAGTTAATAATTCTACATGGTTGAATGCCTTAACGGGACCTGATATTCAAATGGGTCTTTTAAACATGCTTTCCACAATAGATCTGCAGGATATCTCAGGCTGGAAACAAAATATCTGTCACATAACACTGTGAGTTTGTTCTAAAAACTTTTTTTCTATTTCCATATCAAGAGGTTTATTTGTATCATAATAGGAACAATTTTATAGTCTACTGAAAGTTTTCCATAGCAGACTATTTATTAACTCCATAGTGCTATGTTGCACCAAAACCACAAACATAAGAATACCTTAAAAAGAAAGTGGGGAAGTTAAAGTAAAAACTTATAAGTGAATWCATGTTCTAGTCAGGCTGAAAATTTCCAATACACCTGGAAATCAAAGAATAGCAAAAAAATATTATATTTCTAAAACCTTTTTGCTGAAGTGAAACCCCCACTCTGTTATGATTGTGTCTGGCACTTACTAATTTTTTCCTTTCTGACAGTTTCACTATACTTGGCTGCAGTGGGTTCCTCTCTTTTTTAGACAAACACATCTTTTAATACCTTTTTCAGATAGCTGGGCTGTAGTTCATCTGTTGTSCTGATCCCCTCCAGCAACATCAGAACAGGCAAAATTTGAATAACAGAGGAGAGATGTATAACTGGCATCTCTGTAATGGACTGGACACAAAACATGAATGTYTTTCCCACTAATCAGAAACCAGACTCCAATACAGACAGGACAGTGGTGAGAGGGAAGGAAAAAGACATTTCTTCAAACGCCAACTGATTTCTTGYTCATGAAGAACTGTAGTCCGTGGGAAAGACCCATATTGGAGAAGYTTGTGGAAGACTGTCTGCTGTGGGAGGGACCCCACGCTGGAGCAGCGGAAGGACTCCTCTCCCTGAGGAGGAAGCAGCAGGAAAAACAATGTGTGTCGAACTGACCATAATTCCCATTTCCCATCTCCCTGTGCCACTGTGGGGCCAGAGGTAGAAAACTGGGAGTAAAGTTAAGCTCGGGAAGGATAAAGGGGTGGGAGAAAGGTATTTTTAAGATTTGCTTTGCATCTCGTTATCCTGCTCTTACTTTGATCTGTAATAAACTGATTTTCCCAAGCTGAGCCTGTTTTGCCTGTGATGGTATTTGGTGAGTGATCTCTCTGCATCCTTATCTTAACTCATGAGCCTTTTGTTATACTTTCTTTCCCCTGTCCAGCTGAGGAGGGAGTGGTAGGGCAGCTTTGRTGGGTGGCCGAGGTCAACCCAGCCCAGCAGTCCATGTGCAGGTAGTTGAGTGACTTCTGGCTGAGCATGAAGTTGGGGAATTTCTTTATAGAGACAGAGTTTTCCAAGGGAAGGAAAAAAGGAATTTTTACTAGATAAGGCAAGTCCAGAGGTTGGTAATACAATTTTGTGAAGGAGTGTTCATTTTAAAATCTGTATTTATTATGAACAGTAATGTTTGACCAATTTGTCATCAACAAGAGAGAAAAAAACTCAAGTCTAATAAATGTTTTGTTTCAAGTGCTGATATTTTACATTCTATGTTGTTGTGCAGTAATATGAATACAAAATATAATTATTTAACAGGGAAAAGTGAGTATATTTTTGAGTTTAATGTTATCCCCTTGTCTTCTTTTCCAACTTCCCTTCCAAAAAGAATTTTTATTAAGATTGACCCAATTTTGTGGGCACCCTGATTTCGRTGAATTGAACAGATAATTTTGCTGGTTTCTGCAGTCATCTCTTCTTCAAAAAACTGGATAAAAGGTGGTGATACAGATAGGGTGGGCTCTTGAATAATAGAAAAGAGAAAAGAAGGTTTAGGTTTCCAATTCACTTTCATGAGGAGGTTATAATGTATAAATAGAATAAAATGTGTTTTGAAATGTGACCTGTGGAAAATGTGGTTATACACAAAGCTATATAATGTAAGTTTGAACTGTGTGATTATTGTGATTTTAAGAAGGAATATAGCAGGCATTTAGAAGATAAAAGAAAAATCCAGAAAGGATCAGTTTAATGTTTGGGGTTTTTTTTCCTGAGAGATAATATTTTTGAGAAAGAGAAAATCAGTTCAGCTCTGAAGATACTGTGTTAACTCTGGAAAAGAGATTCAATCAATGAAGTGTGAAATAGAAGAATTTTAGTCACACTTTCAGCAAAAATGTCAATGTAGCCTTAACTGTGGAGTTACTAATAATATTTTTATAATAATGAAAATGTCATATCATCTAGAGTTCATATGTAATCATGTAAAGTGCCTCAAATTAAATATGAGACCTGGATTTTAATTTTGATCACTCAATTCCTGCAACTAAAAATAGCCTGTCTTTCTTTCTTTCTCTTTCTTTCTTTCTCTTTCTTTCTTTCTTTCTTTCTTTCTTTCTTTCTTTCTTTCTTTCTTTCTTTCTTTCTTCTGTCACCATTTAAAAAATCCCTTCTGAGGAAACAGAAAACAAAATTGAGGATGAAGTCTGTGAGAATCTTGGGATTAATACTTATGTACCTTATCCTGTTTATTTTCTTTATTAAATGTGGGAAATAATACACCATATGCCATACAGTGAGGTTTAATCACATCAAATTTCACACATACTATACAGTGCATGTGGTTTAGTTTTGATTTTATTTCCTTACCTACCCCTCTGTGTTAGTGGCACATTAAAGAACTGATTTGCAATTTCCATTTCAGGAGGCATATAATCTGACCTAAAGATTTTCTTTATTCTATCTTGCTGCTGGTAGGTGTGTGTGTCATAATATGATTTTTTTCTAAATAAAAATAATCCTCTAGAAAAATCTTGGCCTCAATTTCAAAGGTTAGCTGAAAGAAAAAGATATTTGTGTCAAAATCTTACACATCGGGGTCGTATGTATTAATCAGTCTTTTCTGGAAAGATATAATCTTTTTATTCATGCTGGTGGAAGACTTTGTTTGCTGTGGTTAAGCCACAAAAAAATTAAACCTTTTCCTCAGGTATGTTTGTTGTCATTAAAGATCAAGCCTTAGAGAAAAGTGGTAATTAAGCTGCTGATGACCAGTGTAAGTTTGCTTACAGACTGCAACATAGCAGTGCAGAAAACATTGCTCAGCTCGAGACAGTTTTACTCTTAAGGACAATTTTCGCTTGATGTTGAGATGACTGTGCTGAGGAAAAGCTTGATAAATACTATTTCTTAGTCCGTTTGCAAACCCAAATGTAAAATGAGACGCAAGTGTCAAATGGGAGACATGTCTGACTTCTCCTACTGTTTGGCTAATGTGCTGAGAAGTACCATGTGAACAGCCATCTTGAGCTGCTGGAGTGGCACTAATTTATTACTGTAAAATGGGACAATGAATGGCAGCACTCAGGAAACCCTGGGGAAGGTGTGTGACAAAATGAGTGAGGGGTTGCTGTAACTTTTGTGACTGCTTTCAGAGGCTAAGCTCACCTTGGAAGGGGAGGTAGAAGTTATGTGTTACTTGGAGATGCCTACACTGACTGCCRTGAGCTTTGCAGCTCTGCAGACTGGAAGCTGTGCTGTCTCATTAGCACAGAGCTGCTCCCAACCTGAAGTACACTTAACAGCTTGTGCACTCTACTGTGCTAATATTGGGCTGTTTCATGCCCAGCCAGTGCAGGCCAAGTAAAGTGAGCCAGTCTCATCCTGCCTTATAAATACATGTAAGCTGTCTTTTTGTTTTACTCAGAATAGTATTGGAATAGGTACAGGGGAAAAAAAAAATGAAAACCAAACCAAAACAACCCAAACCAAACAAAAAAAMCCCAAAACAACCAAACAGAAAAAGAAAACACGTATATGTGTATATTTGCATATGTTGTTTTTGTTTTTTAGCCTGGCTTCTTAGAGCCTCCTGGTAGACTGTTGCTCTCCTGCTGTATCCCTGTTTCAGGCAGTTAGCCTGGTGTCTAAACACCCATTGAAGCAACTGGAATGACCCACRTATTTTTATCCAAAGGCATGAAAACTGTAGGAAGTCCAGGCAAAATGAATAACTTGATTATCAAAAAGGATCTTGTATTCTGGCTAAATTTCCTACCCACTGTTCTAATTGCTTAGAAATTCAGGAGTCAATGTTGCAATTTTAGGCACTTCTATATCTTCTTCTGTCTGTCTGCCAGAAACTGCAATCCTCTCCAGCGAGAGACCTTAAGTTTAACACATCACAAAGCAGTCAAACATCTTCGTGCATGAACTTAGCATTGCAATATTTTCTAAACTGATATGTATTATTTACCCTAGAAAAGAAAATATGGGGAGATAATTTGCACAATTGCAGGAATTCACATGAGACAGACTTGGATGCTGAGGAGGAACAAAACAAAACAAGACAAAACAAGGAGCAATATTAGCATTTTTGTTAATGAAAAGTATATGAAACTTTATTAAATATGTTGTTTTTTCATATGTCTTCTCAGCCTTTCATGATTATCCAGTCTTGTTTTTTGTCATATTTTTAACATACTCTTTTTTTCCACTTCATTACCCTTAATTTTATTTCTTTTAGTTTGGAAGAGAAAAAGATGGAAGCAGTTTCTTTTTTTCTGATAGAAAAAGTCCCTGGTCTTTATTCTTCTCGCTATCTGGACATAAACCCACAAATTCATCTTTGGCTGTGCAGATGATGGGATCTATATCTAGTTGTCTACTTCAGTCACGTCTCCTTTTTTCTGACATAAATYTGATCCTATATTTGTACATTTCACATGTTGCCTTCCTACAGTATTAGCAGAGGGCTGTGACACCAGTGACCCTCAAATTGCACAGCTCCAGATTGCGCTCAGATTTCACTCTCGTTGGTGTTTCTTATACCATCCTGCAAGACTCATCATTAATAATTAAATTGTCTATTTAAGTGTGCCTATATGTGCAGAGGAGGACAGTGAGGATACATAGAAGGTGAATTAGTTCTTAAATTGAAAAATCCCTGAAGAAATTTTAAATAATCACAGATCAAAATCTATTTCAGCTCTGTGACCTTACCTTGAAAAATATACTAGCGTTTTCTTTACCTCAGTGCATTTGAGGTAGCAAAAAGACTGTACAGAGATCAAACAGAGTGAAGCATCACTCAATAAAAGTTAGTCTCAGAGGAATATTTGGGTTATAAGGTGTTCTTACAACCGTTTCTAATTTCATTGAATTCCTTTATATGTTCATTCCTTCAGTGTCTGGAAAGGCGCAGTGTGAGTTTGTAGGCCATGATCTTTSAGAAGGGGGCGCGTGCAGAGTGGGATTGTGAGCACGAGTGGGGTGTGCAAGCAGGGCCCCGCTGCGAGCGTGCAAACAGGGCACAGCCCCGTTGAGCGTGAGTGTGCACAGCCCTGTTGTGAGCACCTGTGCTCTGCTGCAGCACGTGAGCGTGCAGGGCACCGCTGGGAGCACACAGGGCACAGTTGTGGGGGTGTGCAGGGCACTGTTGTGGGGGTGTGCAGGGCACTGTTGCAGCATGCAAGTGTGCAGGACACTGTTGTGAGTGTTGGGTGTAAATGGTAGGGCTGGAATGCCCAGGCCTCTGGGTAAGGGCTGAGGGAAAAATAAATGAAGTGACTGTCATTGTGGGAGGCTGCTCTTGGCAACGCAGCCAGGACAATAATACCAAAAAATTATTGTTTAAGGAACCGAGAGACGCCTCTAAATCAGCTGCTCTTGTCCTTATGGAGGAATTCAACTTGTGGATGCTAAGTGGGATCACCACACAGCTGGTACAAACAGGTCCAGGAGATTCCTAAAACACTTGGACGACAACTTTTTGGCACAGCAACTCAGGGATCTCGGGGRTCTGATTTGGGTGGTGCCCTCTGTGATTTTTTGCTTGTTCCCAGAGAGGTCCTAGTGGGTGAAGTGGTGATGGTGACCATCTTGGCCATGGCGGCCATGCATCCAGTAAGTTTCAAATCTCTGGTGCCTTGTCTGCAGCTGTCTTGCTCCTGAGATAGACCAGGCACAGGCGAGCACAGTTGGACAATCAGCATGTTTTATTAATGAGTCCACAGAGAAACTGTTATCCCAAAATGGGTTCTTTCACCTGGTGTGCAAGAAGCCCATCCCCACATAGAGTTGAGATGTTTGATTTATTTACAGTTCTACACAGAAAGGGATGCTGGGTGGCAAATCCACAAAGCCAGCTGCACAACTATCAATACTTTTCATTATTTATGCATAGTGGCAAACAAAGGCATTGACAAAGTTCGTTGACTACAAATTATATGGTAGTCAAATTATTAATTAGTATTCTATCTTCGATAGTTAAAAGATTCCCTCATTTTTTATGCTAATTAGTCTGCATGCTCAGTCTTCCTCTTCTTTTGAGTCAGTGTTTTATTGAATCAGTGGTGGTGATCTCCCCCTACCAGAAGTACCTGTTACCCAGTCAGATCTGATATCAGCATGGTTGCTGAGTTGGCTTTATGAATTTCTTCCTGCCATTTTCTGCCCATTGGGACAGCCCTTGGTATCTCTCATCTTCCCACTGGGACAGATCTTGGACTCTCACATCTCCCCATTGGGGAAGCTCCTGGTATCTCCCATCTTCTCATTGCTACAGCTTTTGGACTCTCTCATTCCCCATTGGGACAGCTCTTGTTAGGGCAAATTTGAGCCATTTAACCTGATGATGAGTCCCAATGTCACTGTAGGAAAAAGCAGTTCCACAATTAGATAAATATTCTGTGTCCAGTCACTAAACCAGAATGAAAAATTTATTTTATAATATATCAAAGATTTGTGTTTCAATTGAAGATGACAAATTTTTCTGATTGAAATGTTTTCATAATTTCATTCAAAATATTTCTATGGTATTCATAGGATCAAGGTGCAAAAATGTATTTCAGTATAATAACGTATTTTGTTTGCTTTATCTAATGAGTTTTAATTTTGAATGTATTCTAGAATATAGCATAAGAAGAGAAAGGGAAATGCTCTGATGTTTTGATTTTGTCTTTGAAATTCAGTGCAGCTAAGCACATCAGTGTGCTTACCTGATCCACAAAGGTACCTGAGGAAGCTTTTTATCTGAGTCTTGTGGGATTTGGATTCCTAACTCAATTAAATCCTTTCTATTTCTTTAGATTTGCTTCAGCCAAAACATTCATACTAAGCTTTAAAGTAAACTTTGGTGAAAGGAGTAAAGTTTTCTTCTCAAACTCAAATAGTAGTGATTTTAATTTCCTTTTCCTAATGAGATTAAAGTACTGAACTACTGTATTACTCTGGTGACCTCTTTCTCTTTGGTAAGCTGTCTCAAGTGTGGCAAACATGTGGCATATGGGAACAGAGGAAATGTCAAGGAGGGGAGCAAAGATTTACAAAATTTAATAACTTTCATAAGCTTTAGCTTCTTGACTTAATATGGACAAAAAAAAGGAAGGAAAATGCCAGATGCTATAATAATATGGGTTCTTCTAAAACAGAAAAAAGTGTACAAACAGATTTATAATGACTTTTTGTAATCCTGGAGTGCAGATTTACTGTAGTTAATATTTTCTCTTTAAAGTTCAGTTAATATTGTTGTTCCTTGCTAAGTCTTTCAAGTTCCTATTGGCTTAAACTACCATGTTCTGTACTTAGTAACATCTGCAGGAAAAGAGCATATATCATAAAAACTTCTTAAATTAAAAATTAAATTCTGTTTCAGGGGCAAATGTGTCCTTTCTTTAGCCATTTGATGACAAATTATCCCAGTTTTATACATATATAGAAACTTTTCTTGTTGTTTTGTGAAACAAGGATACTTTTTTGTTGGTTTTTTTTTGTCCCCACTGCCTGTTATATTCTACCTTTGGTAGTCATTAAATAACAGTGTTTTTTGTATAAAAGAGGATCTACAAACTGACAGTGGCTAAGTTTCTTATTTTGGTTAGAAGATAATTTCTAACTATTATGGTAGTTGGTGCTCTATTGTGTGCTGGTAGTAAGCTTCGGAATAATGTCAAGAATTTATTTTTCCTTTGAGTCATTCACACAGAAAATGTTAAAGGGCTCCTGGAACTAAAAAGAAATGCCAATGAGAAGGAAAATGTGTCTTTTGCAAAAGCTGGATGCTTGTCCACATGTACACAAAGCAGTGCACCAGTATCTGTTATCAGTGTATTTTTTGAAACTCGTTAAGACGTTATAGCACAGCAGAATAGGCTGTTAAAAGGACAGTTGTGTTTTAAAGTAAATGTGTCACCTGCTGGAGATATAGCTACATGGAGGTTGCAGTTTGTGGTTTTTTTCCCATCTTTAGTCATTTTTTGCCTCTGTCAGATGGTAGCACAATGCAGGTCCTGATTTGACCTGTGCTGTGGAAAATCCCTCTGGCCTCCCAATGCAATGATGCTCATTTCCAGGCCACACCTGGGTGCCACGGCAGCTGAAACCAGGCCATTAAGCAGCTTCCTTTCCAGACCTCTCTGCCTTGTGCCTCCCTTCCTCCTCCCAGACTCAGCCTTTCAGTCCAGCTCTGCTCCACTGACCTGCCCAAAAACATCTATGGGAAGAAGACATTATTCTCTCCTCAAGTGTTTAAATGTTTCTGGAGAGTCTCAAAACTGCTGATGATTGCTAAAGACATACTTAACAGATTCCTAATGGCACCATACATTTGTATTAATATATTGATATAAATATTGACATCATATCCCTGTTCAAGAACACTGGAATTACTGGGTCAATTCTTTTGCATGCAAATGCACACACAGTAAATCAAATTGAAGCAGTACTGTACACTGAAGATTATTAAAAACTTCTTGCCAGCTTTGGGAAAAATAAAGAAATTTCTCATATTGAGAAAAGAAAAACTTCCTAGAACTGCTTTGTGCTCTCAAATGTTATACTGCATTTTAACTTCTATTTAATTGCAGGTGTAGACATAAATATCTGTCTGATACATATATGGCTTTAAATTAATCCATATCTTCAGTTTCAGTCTAGTGTACTACCTGTAGGCAAGAAACAGCCATCAAAACCCCTAGGAGTTGTATGCAGTTAACATATTCTTTCACAAAGAATATTGATATTTTAAATACAAGATCCCAGTTTCAATATGTTAACTCTCTCACAGTATTTTAAGAGTGAAAGTAATGTAGAACAGATTAATAAACAGAAAAATGTAATTAAAAAAAAATATATATATTCCTGGTAGCATCATGGCTTATTTATAGTTAATAATTTATGGTTAGAACTTTTAATCTTTGAAATCTTGAAGTAAAAATGACCCTTTGGTTCAAAGTCTGTTTGAAATAAAGTGTTTCTTTGGGTCTCAGCACTTTCTGAAGCTCTCACTGCAATTCTTTGCATTTCTGCATGGTCCTAGTCACATAGTCACGATAATGAAGCTTAAGAAATTTCCACCAGATAAGTCACAGCAACAAGGTATTTGTACGCTGCTATGCACGTGTTGTAATTTGATTAATTTTAATCCTCTTGTATTGTGAACTAATCTGCTGAATTTTCTTATATTTGCTCCAAGTGGACAGTTTTCACATATTTAGTTTTCATGATTCAGCTGATATTCAGCAACTTTGTGATATTCAGCATCTGAATTCTTTGTAGGAAGAAGTTTAGAGGTATACAGTGCAGCTGTTACTCAAGTGCTACTGAAATTCCAACATGAAAAAATCCTTGATCTTTCTCATAATCCCCAAAATGAAGCTACTGGTGAACAGAATGTATTTTCAGAAGCAGTTTCAATAATGAGAGATTATGGAAGAGATTAAATAATTTACCATCTGCTATACAACATGATACGCCAGTATGGCCTAGAGATTCTCTTTTCTTGGAAATCTCCTTTCTAAGAGGCACCCTTACATGTGCTTGTTCAATTTTTAGAAAATAGTGTAACCTCTCTCCATGGTAGTTCTCTTCAGGTTGGGTTACTCTTTCGTTTTAGTCACTATTTTGTTTTAGTCACTTTTTTTAGTCATTCCAGAGGGAAGTCTAAGGCCAACGTATACCAGACTTGATTTCTTCACATACTCGTGTTGAGATTCCATATCTAAACATATATATGTTTATATATATATATATATAAAAGATTATATAAAAATATATATAATACATAGAAATTTTATGACAGTGCCACTGCATAGAAGTTGTCTTTCAAACTAAATCACAGTGTGTTTGGGGAGTAGGGAGGAGAGAAACTTGTACTCTTAAGGTTCAAAAAGGACTGCAGAATATCTAGTATAGCCACATAAGGAATACAAAGGATTTGGTGCTAATAACAGCAAGGTTGTGGGTTCCATACCCCTAAGCACAATTCACTTAAGAGCTGGACTCGATGATCCTTATGGGTCCCTTCCAACTCAGACTATTCTGTGATTCTGTGATAAGAGACAGAGGATGCAGAACTGCCCTCAAATAAAGTTGTATAGTAAATATAACAAACAAGAAAAAAATCATTTCAAACAGGCACAGAAATTAATGCAGTTTAATATCAGGCTTTGGAAATTAATCTAGTAAACAAACTCTTGTGATTTGTGGCTGTTGATTAAATTATGCTGCCATCTCTATGCTTAACCGCAAATGTACAGACAGTCTCTGAGCTGAAAATGAATAACTGAAAGAAGGTAACTGACAGAAGCACACAGACAAGGGCCTTGTATACCGGACCTAGCTGAGACGGAGTTATGTTTATTCATAGCAGCCTTTATGGTGGTGTGTTTTGGGTTTGTGACTAAAACAGTGTTCATAACACATGAGTGTTTTGACTATTGCTGAGCGGTGCTTGCACCACGTCAAGATTTCTTTCCCATTCTGCTCCCCAGGGGTAGGAGATAAGAAATTGAGAGAGGACACCGCTGGGACGGGTGACCCAAATTGGCCCGAGGAATATTCCACACCAAATAACATCAAGATCAGCAATAAAATTTGTGAGGTTTTGGCTACAAGGTAGCCATTATTCAGAGACTAGCTGGGCATTGGTCTGCTTGTGGGAGATAATGAGGGAGTGCCTTTGCGTCACTTGTGGGGTTTTTGCTCTTCACTTCGACTACTTTTATCTTGACTAAAGAATTTTCCCGCTTTTGGTCTTCCTATTCTTTCCCCTGTTGGATGTGTGGCTTAGGGATTGAGAAGCTGTGTGGGTGCTTGGCTGCTGGCCTGGAGTCAACCCAGCAGAAMCTGATCACTCAGTACAGCCAGGACACCTTTAAAGTGTGTGCTTATGAAGCCTCCTAATTTATATGACATGGTGAAGCAGGATAGAAGGGTTTGAATGAAACAAAAGAGACTGAATCAGCTACAGGGAAAGAACTCTTGGTTTAGAGTAGGAACTTAGGAAGCGCAGCATTTGCGCCTGCACTGGTCTACCTTGCACAGTATATTTATTTTGTTTCTTTTTCTTAAAGATAGCTTTCGTGGTTTCATTTTTTCTACAACATAATAGTGGTAATTAAAGGATTAGTTTTAATTCAGACAAAAATTCTATTTAATTTGGCTTGGATTAGGTAAAAGAGCAAATGACATAAAAACTTCCCACCAGATAGACATAGAGATAATTTCATGCTTATTATGCTTCTAAGTAGTCCAATACGTAGGCATATGTGCTATGTTTCATGTTAGTGCAGTATTCTGAAGCCAAGAAACACAGCATTTTTAATTAATTTATGGCAGGCCATACATTTCTTTTTTTATTATTCCTCTTCCTGTGGGCTAGAGCATTTACCAAGATTCCTCGACTACCAAATCTACCAAAACTTACCTTAACCGGAGTTGGGACAAGTGCAATTTTTAGGAAATAACTTCTTTAATAGGTGATGGTATCCAAAAATTTTTATTGTCTCCCTCAAATGTCCTTCAAAATCTTCTTTTTCCATTACTGACACCTCTTATAACAGCCACTACAGAGTTTTAAACTGAGAACAAAATATGCAAGATTTTGCCTAAAACATAATTTTTACATGAGTTTTCAAGAGAATGAAAAATGCCATTTCAAAATGAAACTATTATAGAAGTGCAGGACAGCAATATGCAAAGCTGTAATAATAGTCTTAATGCAAAAGGAAATTTAATTGTGTATAAAATAACTGACGTGGTCATTTGTTAATATTAGTACTAATATTAATTCCATTTATTTTTTCATTTTTTCCAATTTTATACTGGTAGTACTTTGAAAGAACAAAATCTAAGCAGTCTAAGAATAGAACTGACCATGTTCTCTCTCATCTCCATAATGTGTTGTGTTTCTAAGCTCTGCTTCTTCATTCCTGTCAGAGGCTTATTTTTATAGCAAATAAAAGCATACGCAGACCAAAAATAGACAATCTTTGCATGTCTTCATAATGAGAACCCACACTGGAATACCATGTGTTATGTTGCATAGAGCGAATTGGCTTAGGCACTGTAATGAGTGTGCTATAAAGTATAAAATCTTCAGGGTTTTTTTTTTTTTTTTTTTAATGCTAGCTAGTCTAAGCGAAAGACAGAAAGTAACAAACAGGGTGAAGAGAGATAATCCAGAACAGACTGTGATTTTGATGGTAAAATATTGTTTTGAAAATTGTTTTAAAGAAAGTAATCTTGAGTTTTATGCATCACTCAATGAACTTTTGAAAAGTTGTTTTATGAGCAGCCAGCAAAGGAAAACCTGTTTCCTTGACCTGTTATGCCCCATATTCTCCACCCTACCCAAAAATCTTACTGCACTTGTACAATATCTTTTGTTTGTTTTCTTTACCCATCGTATTTACTCTCCCTACATACTGTTGTCTTATTTCTGCATCCCCTAGTGCCCTCCTTGATGAGTTCCGAGCGTTAGGAACAAGAGCTGGTGCTTTCTCCTTTACACACCCACTTTTCAGAATTTTTTGTGACTTAGGATATCACTTCTTTGTCAGGCTTGCAAATGCTTTATTAAAAAACCCAGAAGTAGCCAACAAATAAATAGAAGGCCCAGCGACATTGCATAATCCTCTTTATGTAAAATTAAATTAAGAACAGAACACATATAAGAACATAAACACAGATAACCAGGAAAAAATAAATCTGTAAGTTTTTATTTTAGTAAATATCATTAAGTGAAATAAATTTAGGATAATATGCTATTTTTGTTACAAATGTTTCAGAATAATTATTTTCAGCTGTCAGATGTCTGGAAATCAGATTTTAACCAATGTATTGGAAACTCAAAGACCTTTTCTAACCCTGAAACCTATATATTGAATTGAACTTTTGAATGAAATCAGGCTGTAGCAGTGGACCCAGGAGTTATTAGCTTTATATTTTTGCCCTTTTCAGCACTGAATTTTGCCTTGAAAATCATACCTATGATACTGAAAAATTAACGGGAAGACTTTAATAATGTTAAATATTCTGTGTGCTGGGTCCTATCCAGCAGGTACAGCCTGAAAGATGCCTGTTTATCCAGCAGAACGACCTCATTATTATTAGGACAGTGCTGTAGTGTGGTTTATTTCATACCCTGAAATCACTCAAGGAAATAACTGAGTGAATGATATTAATCCTGGACCCTGTATTGTGATATTATGTGTAGCAATAACTGGTAGCATATTAAAATAGAGATCAGGGACTGCAACCATTCTTTTGAAAGCAGTTCTGAAATTTCAAAGCTGTTGAATTATTCAAGTATTTTCCAATTTGTACAATAAGATAAAAGATGATTGACTGCTTGATGACGCGACAATAAAAACATTGAAAAGTATTGAGTGTATTTTTTTCCCCATTGTTGTTTTGAACCACTAATTGTAGGTGTTGATTTTGTGTCAGTAGCAGCCATAATTAAGAAGGGAAACATTAGATAATTTCTTTGGTCAATGCCCTGCTTGTGCACAAAGAAAAAAAAATCCAGTCAAAGTAGAAATGGACACAGTTACAATGTGAAACTGAATAGAAATAATCTATTTAATATTAAAAAATCTGAATGAACATTAAGCCTTTGTTGTTTTCTGTCCCTGTTTACAAAGTCAGCAACACAAGTGTTTGACATGTAAATGTGTAACATTTTCAAGGTGTCATTATAAAAATCTAAAGAATTCTCTGAATATATGTTTGGGACTTTTAAAATGTATCTTTATATTCTTCAAGGAATTCAGAAATCTGAATTTTATTTAGTTTTTTTGATACATCCAAGTTTTTCTAGACTGAAAAATGCACCTATGCTTTACATACCACATGCAGAGTGTACATAGTTTCAGTTACAGTGCATGCATGCTATCATCATCTGAATGTTCACAGTAATATCATTTTTAAGGACAAGACAGTCTGTTTTTCTTTCCATTATTTTGCATATCCATATTTTCTATTTTCTTTCCATTTCTTTCCATTCTTTCCTCAGCTACTGTGGAATAGGAGCATTTTATGCAGAAATCGACAGTTATCTCCTGAAATATCAGTTATCAAAAAATATCATAGAAGGTTGTCAGTGTCTTATGATGGGAATGMTGAACTTGTATTATATCTGACAAAATTGAATTAGCACCTTCTCATAGAGGAAGGCACATTGGCTGAGCAGTGGTGTGAGGAATTTCCTGGAAGATTTTTAAGGTATTAAGCCTTCCAGCTGTAATAAGGTTAATACAGTTCTAAGTGACTTGAATGTCAGTGTTGGCAGTTTAACTGGTATAATATTTCTGTAAGCAGGAAGAGAAACAGTCTCATGTTCACTTCATTGGAAGACCACATTGAGAAGAGGAGATAACGTTTTCTTAAGGTTATCACCGAGGGTAACTGTAATAAGGCACAGAATTACTGAAAGGTTGAGGTTGGAAGAGACCTCTGAAGGTCATATGGTCCAAACCCCCCGCTCAGGCAGAGCCACCTAGAAATGGTTGTCCAGCACAATGTCTAGCTGGCTTCTAAATATCTCCAAGGATGGAGAATCCACAACCTCCCTAGGATACCTGTGCGAATTTTCAGTAACCCTTACAGCAAAAAATTGTTTTCTGGCATTCAGAAAGAGCCTGCCATGTTTCTATATGTGTCCATTGCCTCTTGTCCTGTTACTGGACACCAGGGGAGAGAGCCTGGCTCTGTGCACCTTCCATTCAGATATTTGTATTCATTACTAAGATCCCCCCTGAGCCTTCTCCAGGCTGAACAGTCTCAGTTCTCAGCCTGTGCTCATAGCAGTGATGTTCCAGTCTCTTAATCATCTTTGTGGAGCTTTGTTGGAGTCTCGCCAGTCTGTGCACATCTCTTGTGTTAAAGAGCCCAGAGCTGGACTCAGCACTCCAGGTGTGGGCTCACTAGTGCTGAATAGAGAGGACAAATCACCTCCCTCAACCTACTGGCAATACTTCAACTGATGCAGATCAGCATACTTTTTTTTATATTCTTTTTTTTGCCTCGAGGGCACCATGCTGGTTCATGTCCATCCGCTTGGCTCTGTGTTGAATTTCATGATGTCCCTGGCGACTTTCTTGATGTCCCTTTCAGCCCATTTTTCCAGCCTGTTGAGGACCCTCAAGATAGCAGCATGGCAATCTGATGTATCAGCCACTCCTTTCAGTTTTGTGTCATCATCAAGCTTGCTGAAGGTACACTCTGCTCCATCATCCAGGCTACTACTGAAGATGTTAAACAGGACTAGGCCCAGTATTGATCCTTGAGGACCACCACTAGATAAAAGATATAAATCCATAACATGAGCATTACAGTATTCATAATAGCTTGAGTAGTGTCATGGATTTACGCCTGGCTGAAAATTGAGCACCACGCAGCCACTCGCTCAGTTCCTCCATCTTTTCCCCCCCACCATGGTGGAATGGGAAAGTGAACTGAAGTAAAACATCTGTGTTGTGATAAAAACAGTTTAATAATTGAAAATAAATTAAATACAGTAATAATGATAATAAAAAGTCCTTGACTTAGGATAAACTTAGGATAAAAGAGACCCCACAAGGATCATAAAGTCCAACTCCCAGCCCTGCACAGGACACCCCAAGAGTCACACCATGTGCCTAAGAGCATTGTCCAAATGCTTCTTGAACTCAGACAGGCTTGGTGCGGTGAGCACTTCCCTGGGGAGCATGTTCCAGTGCCCAACCACCCTCTGGGGGAAGAACCTTTTCCTGATATACAGTCTAAAACTCTCTTGATACAGCTTCAGGTCATTTCCTCAAGTCCTATCACTGGTTGTGAGAGGGAAGAAATCGTTACCTGCCCCTCCTCTTCCCCTCATGAGGAAGTTGTAACYGCAGTGAGGTCTCCCCTCAGTCTCCTCTTCTCCAGCTGAACAGACCAAGTGCCCTCAGCCTCTCCTCACACGCCTTCCCCTCAAGGCCCTTCACCATCTTGGTTGTCCTCCTTTGGACACTCTCTAACAGCTTAATGTGGTTTTTGTATTGTGATGCCCAAAACTGCGCCAGGACTCGAGGTGAGGCTGCCCCAGTGCAGAGCAGAGCGGGACAATCTGCTCCCCTGCCCTGCTGGCGATGCTGTGCCTGATGCCCCCAGGACAGGGTTGGCCCTCCTGGCTGCCAGGGCACTGCTGACTCGTACTAACTTGCCATCGACCAGGACCCCCAGGTCTCTTATGAGAAATAACATGCTGGAATACAGTCAGTGGTATCTGCCCTGCATAGTTAATCCTTCATCCAGTACAAAGACTTAAAACAGAGTTGCTGTTATTCTGCAGTATATTCTCATGGATTCTGCAAGCTCAAAGAATTGGGAACCATTAGAACTGAATATCCTGAGAGAGAAGTCATAACTAACAGACTAATAATGTAAACCAAAGTGTACTGGCTAAATTAAGCAGTGAAAAGCAAGATTACAATTTGATGATAAAGTATGATGAAGAAGCTATTACCTGGTAACTTATATAATGAAATTAACAATGTTTAGAGGTGTCTGTTAATTCATTTTTGGCATTGGGATTTAGAAGCAAAGAGAAATAAAATCAGATCAGAGAGAGAATGCTCTTTCAGAAAGGTAAAAATGAAATGATAAAAGATGTAATTGAATTCTGAAATAAATGGAAGTTAGCTTCTTTAGCCCTATGGGGAAGCTAATAGTGTATCTTTGTTTCCATTCACTTCAATATATGCAAGAGTACAACTAAGTCTTATTAGTGCCTTGTAATAGTTACTAATTTTTAGGAACTGTTGGGTAGGAAAATTGGAACAGGGACATATTATTTTCCCTTCCTGGTCGTAAAAGTAAATGCCATAGGAGACAGTCCAAAGATATATGAATTATTTCTTTATGTGAATTCTGTTCACAATGCAGTTTCAGTCTTAAGTTTTTATTATTTTTTCCTCAATCTTTCTATATTGGATCAACTTAGGTKATTGCTTACTTAGTGATTTGTGAAGATGTCTGAGTCTTTCTTATTTTGCTGTATATAATAGGTGTGGCATTATCCAAATACAGAACTCATAAAATCACTATCTGGTAGGTTATTCTCCCAAGTAACAGATCAAAGCACTGCCTAGGTTTAAAGTGGTAACAGAGCTTTATCTTGCACAGTACTTGGAATTCTTTGTTAAAGTCAGTATTCAACCAACTCTAGGATGAAACTTCAGCTTTGCAAATGTTGATTTTTCTAAGCGAGCTGTCTATCTGAGCTCTTTTAAAGTTAATAAAGTGTCAAAGATCAAATATTTATTTAAGACATAGATGCTAATTTTAAGATGAAATAAATTGTTCTTTGGATGTACTGATTGCTTTCTACTGACTGGGTTTGGGCTTAATTAATTAGCTGGGACTGGACATGGAGTTTTTAAGTGCATGAACCTAATGGCAAAGTTTCATGGTTGAAATTCCTTCAGAAAAAAATTACAAGATTTTGTTAAGAAACTCATTGTAGAAAATAACTCTTTACCTTCTGTTGTTTTGGTGTTCTTTAAAAATACAGGGGAAGAGGGAAGGAAGTTGGTGGGTTTTTGGACTTGGGGTTTGGTTTTGTTGCTGGGGTTCAGAATGTCAAATCTAGTATTGCTTTCTGATGAACAATTATTGTGGGAGAGTATTGGTAGGAGCTGATGCTATTCAACAGGAAAAAAATGAAAACATTAATAATTTAAATTAATTTTTAATGTRCTTCTGGAAAGTCAGGAATTCCAGCTAAGATCTGCTTAACATGTCTTGAATAATCCATTGAAATTACTGACAGTAATTTTCCTGACAGTATCTTTTTGCACATCTGGTCTTATTGTAAAGACAGTTTCTTCTCCTCCTTCAAGTCTATCCCAAACTTTCACACTTTTTGGTTCAGACCACAGCTGCTTGTCCTAATATCTTTCGAGGCTCTCATTTGTGTGATTACCCCGAAGATATTTGCCTGATGCGATTTGGATTGTGACACCCTGTGCACCACATGGTCTCTGTGTTGCACTAATTTTACTTCAGTAGTTTGTAACTGGTCATGATGGAGTTCCACAAAAGATAAAARAGCAATTGTTCAGTTATCTCAGAAATTTTCAACATCTAGCAACATATGTCCCAATAGCTCTTCCCAGTATAGACAGTCACATGACATTTACATCCTGAAAATGCAGTTAATTTTTCAGAGATAAAAAGAGTACTGCTATCATACACAGCAAGGTCCCTCAATGGACCTGTTCTCGATTGCAATGCTTTCCCACAATAAAGATTGCTGCGTGAATAGTGCTCTCCAAAGCCTTTGACAATCTCTTGTCATTTTCTCTTCTCTTGTAGCTGATGGATGCACTGACTGGTCTGTGGATTACAAGAAATATCAAGTTCTAGTGGGAGAACCTGTTCGTATAAAATGTGCACTCTTTTATGGATATATTAGAGCTAATTACTCCCTAGCCCAAAGTGCTGGACTTAGTTTGATGTGGTACAAAAGCTCTGGACCTGGAGATTTTGAGGAACCTATAGCTTTTGATGGAACCAGAATGAGCAAAGAAGAAGACTCCATTTGGTTCCGACCAACAGTGGTACAAGACAGCGGGCTCTATGCATGTGTTATAAGGTACTATATTTTAATATACTGCATTTTAATTGACCCAATATGAAACAAGGCTCTTAATAGTGAGACTTTTGTGCCAAGGAAAATTTTTTTCTGACTGTGGTTTTTTTTCTTCTCCTTCTGGCATTCCCTTCCCTGAAGTGTTTTATGCCTAAGAAGAAATTGCTATTGAATGTCTTGAACATATTAAATTGGCTTTTGTATAAATTTAGTCATTTATAACAAAATCTAAAATTTATAAGGTGGTTGGGACTGGATGAATAAGTCATCTGTTCCTTTTTCTGATTCTGGTTTCACTCTTGGAATCACTACCCTAGAGTAAAAAGTTTCTTTTTCATGTTCAGATTTAATTTTATGTGGATTTCATTAAATGATTTAATTTAATTAACTTTTTTCTGTTAAAAAATGCTATTTGATGTAAAGTAGTTGCATCAAGGAAAAGAGAAGGCGAAATTTCAGCATTTTTATGTACATGCTCTAGAATCACATCTGGCATAACCTTATAACAGGGGCTGAGTGCCAGATATCATCCAAAAGTAGTTGACCTGATTCATCAAGTTTTATCACCAGAAATTAGACTAGATTCTGCTTCTGCTTTCTGCAACAGGTGCTCAGC
Source organism: Amblyornis subalaris (assembly GCA_018881555.1). Classification (NCBI taxonomy): domain Eukaryota; kingdom Metazoa; phylum Chordata; class Aves; order Passeriformes; family Ptilonorhynchidae; genus Amblyornis; species Amblyornis subalaris. Next base: position 1,156,855 of record JACAXG010000053.1, read on the forward strand.
TTCTTTCTGCATCTTTAATATGGTTTACACTGAGATATTTTTCCAGCCCTTTACAGTGTTCTCTATCTGTATATCTATAAAAGTGGCCTTGCTACTAATACACAATAGAAAGAGTCAAAACCAAAGTGTAAAGCAACTGAGTGGCTAGAAAAGGAATGCACGATGCAGCCACTCAAGTGATGCAAGGAAAATAAGGAAACTGTTTTACCAGCACCTGGAGATGTTTACTGTCTGCCACTTTTTTTTATTATTTATTATCTTGTATAGAGGGAGGGTGAGCACAGATTTCTGTCTGGTTTGTATGTTGTGAAGGAGATTTTTACTTAATAATGGGTTTATAAAAACATTTATTCTAGGAGCTCTTTACACAACCTGTGAGACATATCACATCATTTGTCCAATAGCATTTTCAATATGGTTTTTCTGATGATGTCAGTTCTCTTTAAAAGAAAACTACAAAAAACTACAAGTTAAGCTAATTAAGAGGAATATTTAGTTATGTTTAGATTAATATTTTCTCAGATAAATGTAAYRAGAGCCATGAAAATCGAAACAGTTTTGTCAATTATTCTATAGTGCTATTGAAAATACCATAATTAATCTCCTCTGTTTATATAAAGAAAGGCTTAATTATCTGATCTTGCACTTTCCRGCAAGTATAGATAAATGTTTAATTTAGATACTCAGACATGCTTTAAAATGTGTTTATCATCTCAACCTGTATTCATGCCTATTCTACGTGTATTTCTTTTTAATCCRGAGGTAGGTAAGAGCGTGTTCTGACCCGCTTTACACTGTTGTGGTGGTTCACCACCAGCTGGAAATCAGACTACAAATTAAGCCACTCCCCACCACTCCCTCTGGCAAGAGAGGGACAAAGGCAGAGGCTATGGGTTGAGATAGCAATTTACTGAAAGCAAACAGCAGTGGTACAAGAAATGCACAGTAAAAGCAGCACTATTAATAACAAATAAAAAGGTGCTTTCCACACAAAAGGTGTTCACCACCGTGTGGCTGCCGGAACAAAGAGAAGACGGCGGCCACTCCTCACAGGTTGTGCCGTGTGGCTTTCGCCTGACAAAGAGAAGATGGTGGCCGTTCCTGTGCCCAGCTCCACGTGCCTTTCCCCACACAAAGACAGGATGGAGGGGGCTTCCCACAGCTGGCTTTCCCTGTCCCCAAGCCCAAGCCAATGGAAAACAATGGGGGAAAACGATGACAGACACACTCCTGTTCGTGTCGCACCGTACCACCGCTCCACTGTGCTGGGCTTGGGCTCRGCTTGGACTTGGCTCCTCTCGGCTTGGTTTTGCCACTGTTTTGTTCCCTGCAGCTGCTTCCTGCACCACCACCACTGCTTTTGACTGGTCCTCTCTGCTGGGGCTCAAGCTGCATTCGGTGCTTTTCAGGACTACGTCCCAGAGCTGTGCCTGAGGAGCGGGAAGGGGATGGGCAGTGGTGGCAGAGGATGGGGTCCACAGGCCAATCCGAGCCACCACCCCTGTGACAAAGACACGTCACATCACATGGTTGCTTGTTGTTTATCATATATGGGCAGTAAATAAAACTAGATAACCTGCACTAAGAGTTAATGTATATATTCAAGTCCAGCTTCCAGAAATTATGTGTGTGTATACATATATACATAAAAATAAAAATATATACACACCTGGTATACCAGTAAGTAATAAGTAGTTTCCGTCAAAAMTTCTGCCTTTCAAGTTTCAAAAAAAGCTGAAATATTGTTCCTGTCAAGCCAACGTTTCCTTCATGTATTAATCTTTTCCCTCCCTGCCTGAAAACATCAATTACAGTGTCTCCAGTAGTTGCACAACATAATATCAGCTTAGGTCAGTGGAGCTGGAGTTCTTTAGTTAAGTCTTTGTGAAGATTTATGTGACTTAGAATCATAGAATCATAGAATCACAGAATCATTTGGGTTGGAAAAATCTCCAAGATAATGGAGTCCAACATTTTACCAAAGACCACATCAGCTAAACCATGGCATTACGTGCCACATCCAGTTGTTTCTTGAACACCTCCAGGRGTGGTGACTTCACCACTTCCCTGGGCAGTCCATTCCAATGATTAACCACCCTTGCAGTGAAGAAATTCTTCCTGATGTCCAACCTGAACCTCCCCTGGCACAGCTTGAGGCCATTTCCTCTTGTCCTGTTGCTGGTTGCCCGGGAGAAAAGGCCGACCCCCACCTTGCTTCAACCTCGTTTTGGATAGTTTTAGAGAGTGATAAGTTCTACCCTGAGCCTTCTTTAGRCTAAACAGTCTCAGCTCCCTCAGCTGCTCCTTGTATGACTTACTCTTTAAAACTTTCACCAGCTCTGTTGCCTTTCTCTGAACTTGCTCCAGCCCCTCAATGTCTTTCTTATAATGAGAGGCCCAAAACTGAATATGGGATTTGAGGTGTGGCCTCACCAGTGCTGAGTACAGAGGGACAATCACTGCCCTGGTCCTGCTGGCCACACTATTGCTGAGACAGGCCMGGATGCCATTGGCCTTTTTGGCTACCTGGGCACATCTGGGCACATGTTCGGCTGCTGTTGATCAGAACCCCAAGATCCTTTCCTGCTGGGCCGCTTTTGAGTCATTCTTTCCCCAGCCCCCTGCATAGGGCTGTTGTGACCAAAGTGCAGGACCTGGCATTTTGCCTTATTTAACCTCATGCAATYGGCCTTGGCCCATTGRTCCARCCTGTCCCAACCTCTCTGCAGAGCCTTTGTACCAAGCAGCAGATCAACCCTCCTGCCGAACTCACTGTTGTCTGCAAACTTACYGAGGTTGCACTCARTGCCCTCATCTAAATCATCAATAAAAATAGGAAACAGAACTGGCCCCAACAGTGTGCTGTGTGGCAGCCCGCTAGTGATGGCCAACATCTGGATGTAGCACCATTCACCATGGCTCTCTGAACCTGGCCATCCAGCCAGGGTTTATGTTTACAAACATGTTTGATGTTTATGAATGTTAATTGCTTTGTTAAGCTGTAATTTTTGGTGGAGAAAAATGTACACAAACAACCAAGTCTTGTTCAGAAACATGAGAGTGACTATAAAGAAACTGTAGGATCCAGACAAAAAGAGGTAACAATAGAAGTTTAAATAAAACATTGCAAATTACATTATAGATGAAAAACCTTCTCCAACTTTCACATACTTAAATTCATTAGGTACTTATTAGCCTTAAAAATACTGCCTATAATTAATTCAGTGATATTCAGCTTTGAAGATTCAAATTCAGATGACAGCATGGTTCAAACTGGGAATAACAGCAACGATGGAGATGGTTCAAATCTATTTTCATCATCAGTCAGTGACAAACCTGAGCATCTGCTTCAGTATCTTTAACTGTTTCTATTAGTAACACACAGCAAAGCATTTGAGAAAAAGGGATAAAGACTGAAATAGTGTGAAGTGTACAGAATTTTCTGGTTTTAGAASGAAGGAAGGCAGGAAGGMAGGCAGGAAGGCAGGAAGGMAGGAAGGAAGGAAGGAAGGAAGGAAGGAAGGAAGGAAGGAAGGAAGTCAGATTATTGCCTACCCTTGCATTTAGCTTCACCACTCTTGCACATCTGAAGGTAGAGGGTTCAAATGTAGCAGTTTCTAACTAATTTTTAAGGTCAGCTTTAATCTTTGCTGTTTAGCTGTATTTAAAATATCTCTATTCAAATTCACAGCAGGTGTAGTTTCTGTTTTTGTATTTACACATAGATATGCACATTCATCCACACATACAGACATTATGCTGTTGAATCACATAACTTCCCTGCCATATAGTTCAGTTATTATATAATTTTTATTTAAGACAGAAATAAAATAGAATTTAAAATAAAAGAATATTAATATTGTCCAAAAAACTGTCAGTTAAAACAGCTTCAAAATTATCTTTGATAAGCATCACAGTGTAGGACAAYGTAGAATACTTTTTTTTCCCCCTAGCCATGATTGGAAATGTGAGATTGTTGAATTTATGAAAAAATATTTCTTTATCTTCATCATGTGAAAATTCATTTTATGTTTAGATAGCATAAATTTCTTTTGTTAGATAGGATGTGTTCATCTTCAAATATGAAAGTATTGGTTTTCTGTAATTTTAAAGATCTAATTCTGTCAAATCATGTGAACTATGGCTTAACCAATGTAACTATTTAACTCTTCATTTCTGTACAGTTAGGTAAAATAATTGCAGTTATACAAATTATACATTGTTATCAACACATAGTTATTTTTTGAAATAAATATGAAATAAATGTGACGTTTGAAATAACATGTGCAATTAATTTTTAGTGAAACYTCCCTTAGTATCTTTCTCTTTCTTTCTTTTTCTTTCTTTCTTTTCTTTCTCTCTCTTTCTTTCTTTCTTTCCCACTTTCTTTCCCACTTTCTTTCTCTTTCTTTTTCTTTCTTTTTCTTTCTTT
>JACAXG010000053.1:1161406-1223125 GCA_018881555.1 Amblyornis subalaris
TCTCTTTCTCTTTCTCTTTCTCTTTCTCTTTCTCTTTCTCTTTCTCTTTCTCTCTCTTTCTCTTTCTCTTTCTCTTTCTCTTTCTCTTTCTCTTTTCTTTCTCTTTCTCTCTCTTTTTCTCTTTCTTTGTCTCTTTCTCTCTCTCTTTTTTCTCTCTCTCACTTTCTCTCTCTCTCTTGCTCTTTCTCTCTCTCTCTCTCTCTCTTTCTCTCTTTCTTTCTTTCTTTCTCTCTTTCTTACTGTCTCTGTTTCTCTCTTTCTCTCTCTCTCTCTTTCTTTTGTATGGAGGCTAACTATCCCCGGTAGGAACCTGTTGAATTACCAATTCATTTTAAGAAGAATATCTATTTTTACATATTTCATGTGTGGACATGATTGTTTAATTCATTATCAGAAATCCTGAATACAGAATATATAAGGAAATCTTTGCTTTACTGAAGGAAATGGAAAAAGAAATAGAAAGAAGTAGAATCAATTTTTCATAAGCCTTGTGGAAGCATAATTTCTTCATCATCCTGAATAATGTAAAACATGTTTACAAATGGGAATTGCTATTTAAGGGTATCAACCATTTTTGAAATCTGTCTTACTCTAGGAGGGGCTTTTATCCTGGCCATATATACTTATAAATATTTTTACGTCTTTATAGAGGCTTTACCAATAATTATCTTAAGAAAAGAGTAAGTGTTCATATAACAACTACATATCAAATCTGAATGACAATCAAAAACAAAAACCAAAGAAGAGAAGAGAAAAGGTATCTGAAAATAAAGTTTTACAGCAGTTTATCTTAAAAGTTAAAAAACGTGGTGTTCCCTAGATCTGCATGAGATCCTTGGTTACATTTATGTGTAACCTTGGTTACATTTATGCATTAGAGAAATCAGCTTTTATTAAAGGAATACCAAATGACCTAGCAATACTCAGAAATAATTCTCAGAAGAGCCTGTTATTCTATTAATTCCTTTAAGTCAGTATCATCACTCATTCTCCCAGGTAACAAGTGACAGGACAAGAGGACATGGCTGCACAGTGGTGACTGTGGAAGTGCTACGTTAACAGTTGGACTCAAGGATCTTAGAGGTCTTTTCCATTCTTAGCAATTCTATGGTTCTAAGTCAACAGCTCTGACAGCCTCTTGAAGTGGCGTGCAAGTTCAGGAGATCCTTTATCGCACACATGAGATGGACTTTCCTTGGTCCCTGCCTTTGTGTTTGTTTGGTTTATAGAGTGTGGCAGGCGACTTACTGTGCCTTTGTTATATTTACACTCCATTTGTAATCTTGCCTGAGCCTTTTCCAAGGTCTTTTCCTTCTGTGAAAATGGTAACCGTCACAAGGAATCTGGCTCTTATGGAGACGTTGTTTTCTTATGTTTGATCCATCTCCTTTTCAAATGCAAGTTTGGTAGGCTAGTCAGATATCCATGAAATTTTCGACTGCGGCTTAGGGATGCCTTGGTGAGTAGAAAAAGCCTTCAGGCTAACATTAGGAATTTATACAGGTTGGGTAGCTGGAGCTTACATTAAGTGTCCTGTACAGATGGCAAAAGCAGTTGCTCCTAGAAATAAATGTGGGATTTTCTTGAAGTTAATGCTTGTTGAAAGTCAGGTGGTTGAAATCTACTCTTTTTCCGCTCTGCTGACCTCTGACACTGCAGGAGGTCAGCTGTCTGACATTACCATCTTCATTGTACGTGATAAACACCTTCTACATGTGTTAGGACAAAACAAATACCTCATCCTGAGGGAATAAACAGGTCAGTGCAGGGTACACCTTCTCATTGTGAAGCTGGTATAACCTATGCATAAAGATAAATTCCAGCTCGTGTTTGCTATTTGCTTGCCTCAGTGAGAACTCAACAGTGAAAAACAAGCAAACAAGCATGGTGATGAGTAGGAAAAAGAGCAAAATGATCCTTGCAGTGGGTGGAGTAATGAATAAGTGAGGAGTCTTGATGGGCTAGAACTATACAGGTTAGTCCAGATAGTTCTTTTATGTAAGACGTCATTAAGGGATATATTAATTTTTACTGAGGGGAAAATATGAAATGCCTGTACTTACACAGAATAGGGGCACAATGTTAATATTGGAAAAGAAGAAGAAATTGGTGTATTTGACTGGGCAGAAGGCATTGTTAATATTGCATTTTAACAGCTCTGAACTTAGAGGAGTAGCATAAATAATGCTTGAAAAAGGATTTAAAGAAAAGCCTTTTATRTGATACCAAGTTTCTTTTACTGCTAGTTCTTTTGTTGAGATATTTGCTGAAATAGAGCAATGTAACAAATAGCTTAGTTTGACTATTGCTTCCACTATTTTATTAGAAGTTTGTTTGTTTTTCTCTAAGAACACATTCAGCAAACTAGAGTTCTTGCCCTTTGATTGTCAAGGTTCTTCTTGTCACAACTAAATTAATAATTCTGACCAAAACAGTATCAGATCTCATTTTGGCAAAATAGTGAAATATGGCTGTGATGTTTGATTTTGCAGCTCTAATTTAAGAGGGGAAAGTCCAAACAGATGGTCAGGTTGCATTACTATGCATTGTTCATAGTAAAAAACATAGTTTCTAGTTTTTTAAAGAGTAGGCAGTATTTTGTCTGTTTTACACTCTGCTTCGAACTTCATCCATCTGAGAAAAAGACCAAAAGCCATGCAACAGAATAGAAGTGTCTTTCCACCTGCCTCTTTAGCAAACGTAGGAGAAGGAGAAAATACAGATAAAGTTAATTCCATATAATAGATATTTGAGTCAAGGATAGATAATATTCTTCATGATGCTAGAAAGAAATGGAAGACAAAAGCAAAGAACTAAAATGCCTTTCATTCATTTTCCAAACAGTGGGTTTTAATTTTTTCAAATTTTTTATAGATTCTTTTTAGTTTTCTCTTACAGAATTCAAAACAACCAATTTGTACTGCTAGTAATAATATGGACCACTTACTTGATCATTTAAGTTTGCTCTTAATATCTTATTTCATATGGTATTTTGAATCTGCCCCGCAAATGCTTACTTCTGTGTTTATAACCTATCCATGAACATAAAATTCAATTTAAGCATCTAGGTTCTAAAAAGCTGCATGTCAATTATTTTCTTTTTTAATTCTCATTGTTCTCAGGCCAGAGAGCAATTTAGCTCATGTTAAAATATACCTAAGGCTTGATTCCATTACACAGGGATAAGTGTCTAATGCTGTTTTAAAGGCTTTAAGAGCATTTCCAAAACACTTGCGAGGGAATGACATACATGCCACTAGATCTGGAGAAGGCTGAATGTGGGATACATTGGGTAAGCCACGTGCTACTACTCACCCACTCTCAGGTAAATAAAACCAGCTTTTTGTGGCTCTTTGGCTAAACCATTTTCTAAGCTCCATCAGGCAGACTGACAGCTACCGAAGGAGTTTAGATGTAGCACACAGGTGTATGAATGTAAGTCGATGACAGAACTGAAATATCTTCAATTCAATTCYAAACTAAATTGACTTCATTTGTGTGTTCCCATCTCATATATTGAAATGCAGTGGCTGATGTGAAAGTTAAGGGACGTATCCCTGTACTTAGTGCTATTACATGAGACTGGTGTTTTAAAATATTAAACTTATTTGAAGAGCCTATAATGTAAGAAAGTATTGAATGAATTTATAATCATAATTCTTCTGAAATGCGAATCTAAAATAGTGAATTAGGTTCACAAAATTCATCAGACTGACTTAAAAGCCATCAGTTCAACAAACAAGACTCTTAGTAATTAGTTTAGCATTTCCAAGGTTTCTGTCCAGATAAATATTACAAATCCTTCTTTAGAAAAGGGTAAGAAAAGCAGCAGYTGTGAATCTTTAGTCAGGCCCCCAGAATTACCAAATATTAGATGATCTGTGGTGAAGTTTTGCATGATTTTTTCAGAAGGATTGAATCTGAAAGGGGGGTGTGTGCCACAACCCAGAAAGGTTGCTAATGCAGAAGAGAGACTGTAGAGAACCTCCCTGCTAACTGCTTTCTGGTACCACTATAGCAGGAATAAGTAAAGATAGGAAGAAGGTTCTGTATATTAAGGATATCTTTGGAACAATTTAATCAACTTCTGCTTCGCACAGCAATTAGACTATTTCCCCCAAACCAAGCCTGATCTAAAGCAGTCCTAACAGCAGCAAGAAATTCTCTCATGGTCCTTATTCTGACCCTTGCTTCTCTCTYCTCTCCCTTCATAAATCAGAGACACATACCCAATATTACCAATAATGAAGAAGACGTTGTATGGTTCCCAACATACAGAGRAGTGGAAAGGTGGATACTTCAGTCCCTCTTTCTCTTCTCTTCAAGCTTCTCCCCTATTTTGATCAAATCACAAAAAGAAACAAACAAAAACAAAKAAAACCCCAAATGAACAAATACAAAATGAAAATTGTGACTTTATCTGATGTAGAAAGAAAGAAACATTTTTATCCCAAGTCTTCAAGCTGGGGCTTAATTATTTATCTAGRGGGTATTTCTGTGTGCTGTGGAAAATGGAGTAAATGTAAGAGGATATCATGGTGAGAAAAATTTAAAAAAAAAAAAAGATGTTTGGACTTTTTTATTATTTTATACCTGTGAGGAGAAGTGTTCAGGAAAATTCAGGTGCAAATCAGGTAGACATTTGGAARCTTGTTATAGTCAAAACAAAATCAATGAGGGAGAAAATAGTGGTAAAATTAGCAATGAAATAATAAGTAGACTGCAATTAAATAAAATTTATCTTATAATTTAAGTTTTGAAATACTTTTAACAGAATTTTTTTTTTTTGGCAGTACAGTAAATAATTTTACAGAAATTCTGGCACCTAGTCAAAAGCATGAGTAAGACGTTTTCAGGTGTTGTGTGTTTGTGTTTCATTACTTTGTTTATTTATTTCCTTTTTAGAAATATGGTAATATTGTTGCAGAGAAAGTCTTTAAAGCATTGAATCATTTAAAAAAAAAAAAAATCCAAGAACTGGATAAAGCTTATAAACTATCTCAGCCTACAGTAAATGGGGATTTTGTTTCTTATTCAAAATTTAAATTAAATGCTGTGCATCTCACTGAGATCATATAGTTAATTAGTTAATAATTAACTCTTCTTGAAGAAAAATTAAGATTCAGACTCTCAAGATAGTAAATATCCCGAAAAATAGTTGATGGATCTTATCAAACTTGTGTATTTTCTGTGACTGAGAAAAAGGGGGATTTTAATTAAATATTTTAAAGATATTTTTGGTCAATAATAATTTGGTTTAGTAGCACCAATTCACAAATATTCACATCCATTAAAGTAGGTATAGGTAAGATATTGGACCCAAACAGTTCATGATCTCATTATGAGATAGCTGATAGTTGGTGACCGTGGAGGAAACTGGAGAAAAAAAAGCGACAGACACTCCTTTACACAGCCTGTATATTAATGAAATATTGCCTTGAAAATGTAGGGCATGAGAGAAGCAAGTGACTTGCTGAGTCTGGCAATGTCAAAATAGCAGGTTTTTCAAAGGATTGCTGATGCACATGATTCAATAGTTCAGTGTGAAGAGAGTAGAGTACTTGGAGAAGTCATATGAGATCTCAAAGTGACTCCAGATTTGATGTGCTGGAAGTAATGAAATGACATCTTGTAACACCTATATAATTTGGATTYAAATATTTCAGTTTCTTGTTCTATTATGATAGAGTCAGAGTTCACATGTAAGCAAGAGATAAATAAAGACCCATGCTTGCAATGATTCCATTTCATAGTGAATTGTTTCTTCAGTTCCAATGGTGTTTGAAGAATGACTAAAGGGTAACTCTTTTGTAGTAAATCTATCCGGAATTGATGGTGGTCCAAAAATGATTAATTGAATTTAGTTTTTAATGTCTTCTTTTAAAGCTTACAAGCAGAGTTAACAGATAGAACTTATTTATAACACTGAAAATAATATTGTTCAGATATTCTCACTATAGAGAGAAACGAATGAAATTTGCATACTTGGTGTGTGCTTAGTGTTACCATCTGTCAAAGTAACATAGCCTAGTGCTGCTAATTTCAAAGGTGATGAGAGTGACCAAACAAATCTTGTGGTATTTAATTGCAAAAGCTGAGAAGATTATCAAAGGTCAAGACTGTCTCTATAATCTTCATTCAGCCTTTTAATGTAGTAAGCATTATGATATAGCATTTGAGTGTTAAATTTGGACTTCATTTGGAAAATTAATCAAGATTAGACAGTGAGAAGGGCTCCTGTTTTCACTTAGTGCAAGATTTAGTTTGTGCATATGAATACACATGCTAGTGAACACATACAGACACACACACATCTGTAGTTGCTCAACAGCATGCACATGGATTCAAATATGCATATATGTATAATAATTGGAGATATATCTCTTTATATATAATAATAGAATCACAGAATGGTTTGGGTTGGAAGGAACCTTAAAAATCATCTATTTCCAACCCCCTGCCATGGGCAGGGACACCTTCCACTAGACCGTGTTGCTCATAGCCCCATTGAGCCCGGCCTTGCACAGTTCCAGGGATGGGGCATCCATGACTTCTCTGGGCAACCTGTGCAAGGGCCTCACTGTCCTCCAGATAAGGAATTTCTTTCTAACACCTAAACTAGATCTCCCCTCTTTTAGCTTAAAACCATTCCCCCTTGTCCTATCACTAGCTGCCCATGGAAAAAGTTACTCTCCATCGTTTTTTAGGCTCCCTTTAAGTACTGGAAGGTCTCCTCAGAGCCTTCTCATTTCCAGACTGAACAAACACAGCTCTCTCAGCCTGTCTCCATAGCAGAGGTGCCTCAGATCATCTCCATGGCCTTTCTCTGGACCATCTCTAAGAGGTCCACGTCTTTCTTGTGCTGGAGGCTCCAGACACACGTGTATGCAGGGAATAATAGGATTAACGACTTTGAGGTCCAGGATCAGAGCTGTTCTCAACCTAGATGCCATGAACATAATTCTTATATGTTTCAAATCGCCGTCAGTAACCCCCAGCTGCGGCGTGTTATTAATTGAAGAGCACAGAGTCAAATGACAGTCACGGGCAGTTTCTCTATATGTGACACTGTATCTACTAAAATAGCTATTGTTCATGTTACCTTCAGGATTGTTTAAAGTCTGACTGTTAATACAGTACTTTACAGCCAAGGGTTTAATCAAATGCATTCAAAATTGTGTGCTCATTATCGGTGTTACATACTAAAATTAGTTTTGCTACTAAAATCACTGCCTTTGGCTACAGTTTTCTTCTACTGTTTTCCTGTTTGTGGATTCTCAGAAAAAGGCAAGGCTTTATAAAAATTAAATTTATATCAGCATAATATTTTGTATTGGGGCAAATGAAAAATAAAAGCCCAAATCTCATCTTTTAATGGAAATATGCTTCCCAAATCCCTTTTCACTCAATGCTGAGGAAAGAAGAAGGTGCATAGACCTCTAGGCCTTGCATCTCTTCAGCACCTGAACAGAGCAGATTCTCAGTCTCAGAACACCTCAGATCTTTCTGCCAGAATACAGGCAAGGCATATGTGTGATACTGTGTCCTGCAGTACGGCTCTGTAAAATACTAATAACAAAGTGTAAAAATCAAAAGGTGAGGCTTCTAAACCAATATCTTTGCATAATTCACTGCAGGAGCACTGGATAGGCAACATTCCAAGACTAACAGGCATTGGATTTGCCACTACTCCCAGCTGAGCTGGAAAAGAATATCTTGAGAATAAGCACTTAAACTAATACTGCAGAAAATAGCTGTAACTGTTGCCACTGTTCTGGCTTCAAGCCATCTGAATCTCCTTTGGTTTAGGAACAATTCTTTCACCAACAAGCAAGGGGTTACGCTGCTATGAAAGTGCAGAAAGTATAAGTACTTTTCGATAGAAAACTCTTCCCTCCCAAGGTGTCTGAATTTTAAGACTGAGATTCTGACTTCTTAGTCGCTGGAAAATGGCTGATAACTCCAGTGGGACCTGAATTTGTAGTTATCCATTTGTGTTAAAAGCCGCAGAGCTGTTAAAAACTRCAAACACATTCTTTCCTTCTATCAGACTAATGTGTTTTCATTTGAAATAAAATTCAAGTGTTGCTGGAAATGTCCTTCATAACCACTTAGAGTCTAAACTTGAAAGTGAGAGTACTCACAGTACTTACTGAGTACTCAGTTAAGCAGCCGGAACTCAGGAATTGAGRCTACATTGGAAACCCAGGGAGTAAGCTAAAATTTTTCAGCTGCTCATTCAGGCATTCCARGTACATGTGATTTAATGGTTGCTTTCATTCAGTCAGGGTTTATTTGAGAGGAATTAATCTAAGAATCAAAAATTTGAGTTAACTCTGCAGTGAAAAAAAAMCTAGCTCTTTATGAATTGTTTAGCCTAAGTTTTCAGGTTGGGCAGAAAAAGGAAAAATATTTCCCTGGGAGATCACAGCCAAATATTCTAGTTTGAAAGGTGAAAGGTTAATGAAAAACTTGGATAGTGCAGTGATAAAATTATATATGAGTTTATTAGGAAATGAAATCCTTTGAATTCAGTTCAGGATATGCAGTAAGTAAAACCAGGGCCTGCATACTGAGTGGTAGGATAGAAAGAAAGATGAGATCAGAGAACATTTACTGGGGCTTGCACATCCAGAGTACCAAATCAGAAAAGGAAGTGGCTGAGTGGAGGAAAGACTGGGGAAAAAGAAATGTGCTCATGCTATTTARAGATAACATTGTAATATAGGCACACAGGGTGGCAGGATTAAGGAACCTTTAATTACTGCATTCCTTTACATCTAGTTTTTTTACTTCACATTTTTTGTTCAGGTATTTAAAATATAGACATTATATGGCAGTAGAGTTACRTGATTTTAATTTTAATGGGGTGTGCATACCTTGCTAAAATTAATATATTATCTCCCACTCTTCTGTCCTGTGAATTTTACCCCAGGCTCTGTAGCACTGTAGGTGGAAAAGTTACCAAGAAATTGTATGACTTTACTGATATACAAAATTATATTGACTCCTTGTCCTTCTAAAAGATGGCAATGAGATTTAATAGTGACACACACAGCTCTCACATTTCTAGATTGTACCATTCCCTTGTGCCCCCAGGTAAGGAATGAGAGGGGCAGGTGTCCCCASATGGGCACAGCTGATGCCAGAGGTGACAGTGAGTGTGTGTCTGACCTCCCCACTGCAGGGCACTTGCTGCTACAAGCCCAAATACCCTCTCCCCAAAAGATTTCCTTCACAGTAGCATCGCTTTCAAGCTTGGAAARCATCAGTTCCTTTTTCTGCGACAGCAATGTTGTATTGATCCATTCATCACTTGGAGTGAGAAGAAGAATGGCCTCAGACAAATGTGAGATCGATTGGACTGTTATGATACACCGACAGTAAATTTTCCATTTGTGCTTATTGAAATTACTAATTTTTCCATTTGGCTCTCAAGCGCTGCAGCCAAAACAGTGTGTAGACTCCTTTATGGGCCTCAGGAACATCCTCTCAAACTCAAGTCTGTTCATTATTCAGAGGGGTGTTATATTGGAACAGTTGTTTGGCCTGAAATATTGTCTAATGCTTTTGAAAAACTGTTCCRTTTTTCCACTATGAATAGTTTTCCTTATCAGAGCAGATTTGTCTTTGTTTTTTTGTGTGAACTTTATTTAGAGAATCTTTCTAAAATCACACAGGTCCCAGCATTAGACTTGTTGGTCACAAGAAGTCTTCAATAGGGTGTGAATGAAAACAAGGACTCTATTAATGTCTCATGTTGCTCACCAGAGAGAAAATACCTAGTTGTTAATTAAAGCAATAAATAGGCAGTATATGCAATATTGTACAATTTGTTTAGAGTGGTACTTTAAGCTGTGCTTTCCCATTTATGAGAAAAATACACCCACACATGTTCAAACCTTGTGGGTGTTTAGTGCATGAGGAAAATCAGCAAAGGCCAAATGAAACGAAATCAGTCAAAAGAGAAGAGTTCGGATTAATGTGCTTATAGTCAACATAATATGATCAAYGAGATTAATCAGTAAATACCATTTCTTTGGATGCAGTATGGCCTGAGGACATGAATTGCACCAGCTTTAATGACAGTTACATTGTGTCAGTGAAAGAGATAACACAAAAYTGCATATGATGAAAATATGTCATGACCCAGATTTTTTGGAAGGCATCCTTCAAGCACTGAAAGTCAGAGTCCCTCAGTCCCATCAGGGCAGAACAGGCATGGCTGGCTGACCAATGAGTTAAGCTGGGCTGGTCAGTGGGTTCCTACTGTATCTCACACAAAAGACTTGAGATAAAGTGATTTACRCGAGAGAGTGGGTGTTGTTTTATGTGGGATATGGAGGGTGTCCAAYAATGTATGTCTTCCGTCTACAATGATGGGAGGGGGAATGAATATATGGATGAGACTCTGCAGCAGACTATGGTGTAACATTTGTGCRTGACACAGAACACCAGATATTGCATTAAAACCGTAACTCTGGGAAACTGCAGCAAATCCTACTGTCAGTCTCTCTTCTCAAAGTCTCATTTAAGTGGTGACTTTAAAAGAGCAATCTGCTTGTGTTTCAGTCCTTTGCTGCCACTGAGAATCCCACTGACATGCAGTACTTACTTTGACTGTCATGTTTTGCTCTTTGGTGTTTAGAAAATGCATCAAAGAAATTTAATTTGAGTGACAGAATGACTATTATAGACTCTCTTAACAGTGTGAAGACTGCTAAAGAGGAAGCAATGTTTTTGAGTGAACAGACACACGATTAATATAGTTTTGAGCATTTTATATGAACCAGCATCTAACTCTTTCTGACTCTTCAATAGTTCTATCTGGAAGACATGTGAGAGTCAAAGTTATGTTTGCTGAAGTACTGTATATCAAATTTGCAGATTTTGCAAGTTATAATACAGAAACAATATATCTTTGTATTTGTATAAATCTGAATCTATAGTGGATGCTATTTCTTTAAAAAGTACAAATAGTCACTGAGAATTGTATGATGAGTTTGATTTTCTGTCACCAGAAAAAAAAAAGGATAAAATATTTAGTGTAAGGGAACCATCATCTGGTGCTCAATAACTGTTAGAAATTGGCAAGGAAGTAATTTTCATGTGTTTAGAGTAAATTTGGGATCACAGTATAGATAATAATCAAAATCAAATGTGGGTGATTTGCTCATTGTGTACTACAGTCAGAATTGTTGCAGCTTATTTTTCTATTCTCATTTTAAGTTCATAAAGGGTGTATTTTTTCCGTCATTTCATCTTCATTAATTGGCAAATTACCACTTCAGTTAAAAGTTAGGGGTTTGACATGCTGAGTATGTCAAAAAACTTTATGATCCTAGCTAGGTCATGAACTTTATATGAACTAATGCATTTAGAAAAGAAATGGAACTGGAAATTGTGCAAAAAATAGCCTCCATCTGGTCCAAAATGAGTCAAAACTGCAAAGATCACGAAAAAAAAAGGATATCATGATTCATGTTATTTATATTTACTTAAAATGTCTATGTTTACCACTATATCTCTATATGATTCAGTTTTAGGTAGCCCTATGAGGAGCAGAGAGTTGTACTCAATCGTTATGAGTCCACATCAAATTTGAGATAATCCATTATTCCATGATCACCATGGAATTTTCATCCTATRTCCTTGAAGATATATATTTTCTCCACAGAGACAGTGAAAATTTTGCCTCCCCTTTTTAAACTTTTACACCTTCGAGTACAGGCAGTATGCACAGCATGGTTATCTTCTGTCAGTCTGGCGGGTGAGCTTCTTGCTAGGGATAAATGGCTACACCTGGTGAACTGCCCAACATTTTCAAATAGTAACATAATATGTTTCCAGTTCTCTGTTGTATGTATAAGAAAGGAGGAAGAGGCAGATATATGTGTTTAGGATTTTCTCTAGAATATATATGTTCATAACACACAGTGAAATAGGGACAATTGCATGTATTCTCTTCTAGTTCATATCCCATTARTTATTCTAGTGTGTAGTACTCTAAGAAAAGAAAGAAAATTTAAGTGGATTGGAGCAGTTTAGAGTTCACTGCCTTATCTAATTGTAAGAATTTTGAGCTTTAGGGAACCTAAAAATATATTATAACTATCTTAATCATGCCTTCAAAATATTTTTTATTGTAATAAAGAAAACAAACCAAAAATATCTGGCTAAACATATGTAAAATATTGTGGAAAACAGTGTGATCTCTTATACAATGCTATTTTGAATCCAAGTCAAATCAAGAATAAAATATATTAAGTGTAAAGTAGTGTAGTATGAARACATCTACTTAAAAAAAACATACTGTGATCTATCTTTTTCTGCTTTCCCTTATTGTGCAAACACTACTGTAACTGCCACTATTATAAACTCAAAACACTAGCAGACAGGGATCTTGCAATTAACTTGAAAAATTTGTTTTAACTTGAAAAGTTTAAGTGTGTAGTTGTCTATAAATATGTAGCTACTTAATTATTATTATTATTATAYATACATTTATTGAAATAAGGAAATACTAGGAGTTCAGTTGAAATGAAATATATATGCCAGTGCACCAGTTGTGTCATGTCCAGAAGAGGTAACGAATAAACTAAATCACATCCAAGGTATGAGATAAGGTTGAGAACCTTGATAGACAACAGCCAGAGATAACCCTTCTGCATTAGCACTGTACATTTGTTTAAACATTTAAATCCTTTCTCTGGCCATTACAGATTTCCTTTTTCTAGACAAAATATACAGCTATTCCTGCCAGATTTATGCAAGTGAGACRTTTGGCGGATGATAAATTAGATAGTTGTAGACAGTGGTTTTAATTTTCATAATGCAAGCCTCTTCCAAAATGTGACCATTTAATCCCATCATATATGCATTAAAACTTCTAGAACAGAGAATGCTTCACATGCACAGGATGAGGAACTCTGCCCAGGAGTGCAGTGACTGAAAAGGTCTATAGAGTCAGTGTAAATAATGCTCAGACATGAACTCCTGCTTTGTTTCTGCATCTGTTGCCCTAAATACGTGACAGAGAATGGGAACATCAAGTAGGATGGCTCAGTGAAAGGCAGGATGAGGTTCTGTGGCAGGAAAGTTGAGCAACATGCACTCAGGGTAAAAAAAGATGACTGACTTAGGACTAGTATATTCAGAGCCATTTACTTATTGGTTTGGTGAATTGTTCATTTGCTGGAACATTTAAACTGAATAAAATTATCTTTGTAAAATACATACTACACCTCAAACAGTAGTTACATTCCAGTACTAAAATCATGCATTTTATCATGTACATCATGTAGGTGGTTAGACTACAGGGTTATAGTATGATCTCTTCTGATGTAAAAAAAAAAAAAAAAAAAAAAAAAAAAATTGACAAAGGAACCACAGCTTTTATTCCTATTTGAAAGTAAGAAAGGAAGCATATAAATAGAGGGAGCTTATAAGATGATGTTGTCCATAAGTATTTTATTTTTGTCAGACTACCAGTAAAATTCATGACAGTGATACGTTCAGGCAACATGCAAGGGCTTTGTGCATTGATTAAATTTATTGGCTTTGGTCTAGTATTTAATCAACTGCCAGGAAAATTTATTGCTTAGCATATGCAAGCAACATTAATATTATCTATTCATCTTACTAATACAGACAAAACAAGTGCTAATGTTTTTGGAGTCAGCAAACTAAAAAACTGAAGTGTTTTAGTGTAKACATACAGGGTTTGTGTACACATGTATTTGTATGTGTACATAAAAGTCAAGATAACATTGGGCTATCGAGATAGAGACAACTACTCTCCTTAAGGAATTGTCTCCTACTGTTATCATATTTCTCATTATCAAAGCTCAATATTTGTAGTTGAAAACTTAAATTCAAATATTRATAATACAATTTAAAAAATCATAGTATGCACTATGTAACAATGGACTTGTAGATCCTTTAAAACATTATTTTCATGATTCACTTGCAAGGTCAGAATGATAAGCTTTCCACCCTATTTCCTATTACATTTTTAAAAACTGTGATCAATTGCATATCCTGGTTGAAACTGGATTCTTCTGACACAGGAATTAATGACTTAATTTCGATGACAAAAGAAGGGGCACCCATCCAAGTCTTGAGGCATCAGCCATGTGAGTTAGAAGGGCAAAAATTAAATAAAATAGCATCTTATCCTCTCTCATCCAGAATAGCTGAACTTCTTCAACCATACCAAAGTACCCCTAAAAAGATACAAAGTGTGTATCATGGAAATTAGTGCATGTGATGTTCTAAGAACAAGCATTTAATGTTAGGCTTCATTTTTCTTGCAGTTACATTTATAAACTGCTGACATGGAGCTGTTTGCAAGAAAAAGATCCTAATCCACTCTAACTAAACCCTGCGGCAGCTGCTGTGTTATACCAAATGGAGACTTGTCTCATAATGACCGCCTTGATCTCAAGAGCAGAGGACATAAAAAGTGAATAGATAAAAGTGTTTCCTGACGTTCAGACAGAACTTTCTGTGTTTCTTTTCCTGTGATTAGGCATCACTGAAAAAAGCCTGACTCCATCTTCTTCACACCCTCCCTTCAGGTATTTGTATACCTCAGGTATTTATACACCTCTGAGACTTCTCTTCTTCCGGCTAAACAGTCCCAGCTCTCTCAGYCTTTCCTTGCATGTGGAGGTGTTCCAGTCTCTTAAGCAATTCAGTGGACCTTCACTGGAGTCCAGTGTGCCCATGTCTCTCGTAGTGGGGACTGCAGAGCTGGACACTGTACTCCAGGTGTGGCACCACCTCCACCTGCTGGCAGTGCTTCGTCTCATGCAGTCCAGGATATCATTGGCCTTTTTTGCTGCAAGGGCACATTGCTGGTCCATGTTCAACTTGATGTTCCCCAAGACCCTCAGGTCCTTTGCTCCAAAGCTGCTGGGTGTCTCTCAGCACAATTTGCTACCCAGAGTTGTTCCTTCCCGGATGCAGGACTTATCCTTGTTGAACTAGATAATAGACCTGGTATGCATAATATTATTATGGTATGAACCAGATAAGAGAYCTGATATGAATGCTAAGGTATTCGTGCAGATTTCCCATTTGTTAAACAAAATAACTAAAAGCTTATCATAGGTCTTCTATCAACTGTCTGTTATTTTAGTCTGCAGTTTCCTAATATTTTCTTTAGGGACTTTGCTTCACTCAATTGTTAAACAAAGGGACTCAGTTCTTTCCATTCCACTTCTTCCTCTCTGTCATGAAATATGAACTCTGTGCCAAACAATAAGCAGCACCTATCAATGATCAATCAACAAGGCCTCCTGTGCAAGTACTTTTCATTTTTTCCTATGTTTATTTAATAMCTAAGTTTCAAACTCTTCTCTGTAACTAACTAAAATCACTACAGAATAACAGAGGATTTAGAAAAAATAAACAGGGCCATATAATATTTAAAAGCTTGATTGTCTGTCTTATAATCATAAAGTTCTGGTGAAATAATGATCATGCACTAATAATTCTGCTTGTGCATCATCAGTCTCTGATCTCAAGCCTGTAATGTCTCTGATCTTCTTACTTCTCTAATCTTTGGTCTGTATTTCCTGATAAGAACATTCATCACCTTGCCGTAAAGATTTTTGGAAGGTGTTTTAAAAGCAGAAAACATGATAAAGAGAAATTTTGTGTTCAAATGAACACTAAGAAATTTAGGGTTAGTTTAGACAACTTCCATTTCAGTGATTCAAGAAAAATAATCACTAAATTACTAAAACTAATGAAAGGGAATGTAAATGGAGAGAAGAAAGAGTTTTTGAAAGTTTTTCTCCCCATTATATACACTCATTATATTCTTGGTCTACATGATATTTCCTACTTGTATGACATTACAGCATCTCTTTCTGAGATAGAAGCATTTTAGAGTTTTACTCATTCAGTTTATAATTGCTAAAATTCTAAAAAATGTTTAATAACATAARTTAGTTAAAAGCATATTTCCATAACAAGTTGTTGATGATTCTTCAAACACATGGTGTTTTTTGACAATTTGGAAATAGTTGAACTTGTCTTTTTCAGTTGCCAGGTCCAATTCCACCCCAAAAAGTCATTATAATAACTTTCAAAGTATCTTCTAAAATAAAGTAGAAAAGACACGAGAATATAATGATTTCTTAATTGTTTCTCTTTATTATTCATGCTTGCAAGGAAATGTTAAAAAATGTGATTGTGAATATTTCAACTGATAAAACATTCTAAACCCAAAAATTAAAGTGAAACATTTTTTTTGTTAATGAACTTTTTGTGTCTGATTAATAAATTTTAAACCTATATTTGCTCTTTGATTTTAATGTGACCAGAATGCTTTCTTTTCTACCTGCCATTTATGTGTCATCTTCTTATAATTTTTCTTTGCCAAATATCTAAATATCAAACAGTGTGTTGTTTTAAGTAGAGATTTCCAACACTACTACAGGATGGTAYTTACCAAATTTCCATATAACAATTAAACATAAAGATGAAATGTCAATTTTAAATCTGTATTTGGAAATCAGAAGATTGTGTCTCTGGTTCAAAATAACTCCAGAGAAGAAAGTTGGTGAACCAGCTGAAATAGCAGCTGTAGAAAGAGACCATCTTTAAAATGAGAGAGAACACTTCCTAAAATATGTTCCTCTCACGGCAATATGACCAAAACCTATATTAATGATAAATGYTGAGGTTTCTTCTTTTAGTCACAAACAAAAACTCTTTTGTTTTTTACCTGATTCTATATGGTGTATATTTTAATTCCATACATTGCCTTTGAGATAGTGTATGCAAAATATTCTAAAGCCAGTTATGATYTAGTAATTTCTACTGTAACTTGCAGCTTAATCATGGATACATAAATTCCAAACTAGGATTACTTAACAGATTAAAATATGGTTTTATGAGAGGAATATGATATTCAGAGTAAAAATACACGAATTTTAATTATTTATGTGTGCCACTGGAAAGTTACAATTTTTTAAATTATTTATTGCTGCAGCTGAGATTGCAGCTGCACTAGGACCATTTTCCATGACACCTTTTCCCAGAATAGTTTCAGCTGAGCTGGGTTTGAGAAGCTCAAGCTATTCTTGGAGCATGTGGTTTTTTCACATTKCCTACAATTCTGGATATGGCTTTCAGACAGAGGAGCAGTCAGTTGATGTAATGAGTTTAGTAAGAAATTCTTTTGTCCTGTGGCAAAAGGAAGAGATTTTATTTAAACTTTACTGCTTGGGTTATTATTCAAGTTTAACTTGTTGGCATTTTTAAAATAAGTCAGTTTGTTAAGATGAGATAAATTCTAAAGTATTTTACTCTTCTATTATTCTCATTTTCATGTTAATGTATTTTCTTCCATTTTACTTAATGGTTATTCTTCAGTAACAAAAGTAACCCAAGTAATCTGCTGCTGTGGCAGCTGACATAATTTTCTACTGACAGTGTTTCATTGATTAGTTTATTTCTGTTTGTATTCTTGCCCTACTGGGGGAAACAGAGGTTTATAGATGTGATAGTCCTGAGCTGTAATTCTCAGTGAGCCTACATCTGGGTGATTGCAGACAAGCCACTTGACCTCAATATGACTCAATTAACCCAGCAGCAAAATTGGGTAAACATAAAAATCTCATTGAAAAGCAGCTGCTGCATCTAAATTGAATTGTCTAAAATTGCATTGTGACAGCATTGCCATGGGGTCTCTGAAGATCTGAATTTTAATTGTTTTTCAGTCATAACACTACATGAAAATGGCTCTAAAAGGCATGCAAATAAAGATGTCTCCGTAGTTTTGCAATGACATTGCCTGTACGGTCAGTGTAGGCATTTAGATCAAATCTATAACGTGGCTTTTTGCAGTTTTCATATTTTTTCACAACCATTTACTTGTATGTTTACTTGTAAGGGGAGTGTATTTTCATAATTTTGGATAAGACAGCAGCAATTTCATCTTTAATTCATCATAAAACCTTAAGAATTTATTGATCTTGAGGGAAACCTAGAAAAAAATGAAGATTAAAAGAAGTTTTATGAGGTTTTAGAAAATGAGCGGGTATTGGCCTTGGGAAATATTCCATGGCAATCTTTTTTTCCAGTAATGGTGCAGTCCATGCTTAGGAAGCCATGCATAGCCTAGGTGTTTTCTCTCCTGGCACAAGAAGTAGTAATGTTTTCACAGGATTTGTCTTACCACCTAAAGGAAAAAAATTTCCTCATAATGAATTTAAATTCTGATTTTTTTAATAGATGTATTCAGGCTTATCTTTCTCATGCAGTTTATAGGATTGTAATTTAGGATTTTGGTTGATATTTTACTCAGCATACTGAAGAACCTGTGCCATTCTGAGGTCTTTCTTGATCAGCCACTTGAAAAATAACGCCTRTTAATACTAATGACTCCAGTATTCTTCTCTGCCAGGAAAAAAAAAAAAATATCCCTATCTTACTTGGTAAATCTTAAAGAGAGGTTTAAATCTGAACTTGTCCCACAGGACACCTTATTCAAGCACAAAGGCTAGTAGCAAGCATACATACTGTTTTCTTATGCTGAAATTGGTAGTGCTCAGTGAAGTCAGACTGCCAAAGATCCAAGCCTGGAATCCTGTTTTCTACTCTATTTCTATCATTTGTATACTACTCCTTAGGCGTTACATCATGATTTTACCTCCTAATTATCTTTCATTGTGAATTTCTCATTACACTGAATACACTTATTATTTTTTATGCACAAGCAATGCACATTTCAAGTGCTAATCAGTACATCAGTGGCTGTATAGACAATACACATTTAATGCCATACTTGGCTATTTTCTAATCCATATATTGTCTTTCACTTATGACCAGGAACCCTGTGAAAGGGATGATGTGAGTCACTTAACAACCTACAGAAAATTTTATTTCATATAATCAAAAAGAGCTTCTGAGGTTATCAATCAATTATTCTCGCTCAATACATTTCCTAAAAACAATCACATGAGGGAAATACGATGTTTGTTTCATCAAGGAAACGACTTTATAGGGTAGAACTGCCTCTGTGTTTGAAAAACAATTTTATCATTGTTTGCTATCAACGATCTGCTTACCTACATAGCAGCAGAGAGATCAAATGCGTCCTAGTGTTTTAATAATTAATTAAAATTTCTAATTATGAAAATCAGATACAGCATGCATCTGTCTGTGTATGAATTCAATTACTCAATGCTGTATTCAGTTCTACTATCTTTACCATCACTAAGGTAGTCATAGCCATATGATACTTAGCAAAATTAAAAATATATTCCCAATAGGGCTTACTAAACAATCTGTTTAGTTACAGTAAAACTTAACTGTAAAAAAACTTAAATATTTGGCCTCATGCAAAAAACCTAACTGTTGTTTAAAAAAAATAAATATCCATATCTTCAATATTATGGGTAAGTGGAAATCTCAGTACAGGAATCTTGAAAGTAACTTTAGTAATGTAAAAACACCATAAAGTTACTAAATATAGAATCAGTTAACACATATTGTAAATTGGGCAGAACAGCAATATGGCCCTTTGGCAACATAAATTTCAAGAATATACTGTCCTGTGTCTGGCAATACAGGCTTAATGTGTTAGGTGATCTGATTAAATAGGAATATTTGGCTACAAAATGGTCAAAAAAATRAGGCTTAGTTTGGCCTGAGTTAGTTTCTTATATAAAGCATGTTATGTAGAGGCGAAACCATGCAGCRGTTCCAAAGGGATCTGCAATATAGAAAACCAGTTCAACTGGGAATCCAAGCTTTCTATGGACACTCCCTGTAGCCTTTCACTTTTGATTCTTTTTTGCTTCTGTGTGACAGAAACTATTGTAAGGAGTTAAAAAATTACCCAGAATATGACTCTTCTGCACTGAAAAGTGTGTGCAAGGGTGGTTGAAGATGAATGTTTCAGTGAATGGTTATATGAAAGATGGAATAGGAAACACTTCATTTCCCACCAGTAATAATAGGGCACTTCTTTGTATAGCCTGATTCCTGTCCCTAACTGGGAAAATCAATAGGAGTTGCAGTCACAAGTGTATGCTCAGGGAAGAATAATAACAGAAGAAACAGTTTTCATGGAGCACAAGACACAAGCACACAATTTGATGTATATAGTGAGTTTGATATATTAAGTGATGACTTCTGCAAAAGTAGACAGCAGCCTGGTCAGCAAAGGTTTTTCTAAGGCTGATGACATTCTGTTACTTTGCAGGATAACTTCCAGGATTTTATTTGATCCTAATTGTTACTTTTTTCTGTCCCAATGGAGAGGACCAGCATGTAGTCCTCGGGATCCTGTAATGATTATTATTTAAGAAAAAGAAACAAAGAAAAAGAAACAGACAGAAGTATGTAGTGGACAAAAATGATTCATATGTCAGTGATTTTGTTGCTTATTTTCTAGTCAGTCTGATACCATATATTACCTAAGTTTAAAATAGTAATAATAATAATAATAATAAAAAATAATAAAAAAAAATAATATTATCTCCATATGAGACATCTTAAAGAGCTAAACTGCACATATATGCCTGTGGATTAGACAGTTGAATGCCTGTTCTGAGGAGGGCAGGGATATCCAAAGAAAATGTAAAATTCAGACTATGCTGGTGAAGTACTGTGTACCATTATCCATGTACCAAATTTCCCCTGGAAGGAATTCAAAAGCCAATAAGGAACACTAGTAGCTAGGAAAATAATGTGTTTCAACTATCTTTGAGAACTCCTAATGTACCATTCCTTCTGAAATGTCCCCATCTAATAATAGCCACACTCAACAAGCTGCTAAAGAGAGTTTCAGATCCCTGATATAGATTTTAAAAGACAGGATTTTGCTTTATAGGCACTCTTTTGATTTGGTTTSTCTTTGGGAGTGGAATATGGATTTCATGGTTCAGAATGTCATTCGAAGTTCAGCTGCTGTGGTTGTAACACTGAAAAACACATACTCAGGGAAATGTTCAGGAAAGGCCAAATAAACCTTACTTTTAACGCATCCTGGGTAAACTTACTCAAGTCCCTCACCTCTCA
Organism: Amblyornis subalaris; assembly: GCA_018881555.1. NCBI lineage: Eukaryota > Metazoa > Chordata > Aves > Passeriformes > Ptilonorhynchidae > Amblyornis > Amblyornis subalaris. Next base: position 1,182,449 of record JACAXG010000053.1, read on the forward strand.
AATGCTTATTCATTGTTGTACTGAATGTAATATATTCTATATAAATTATCTATGGACATTAATGTCATTTTTATGCTCATAAAATGTCAGTTTCGTTCTTTATGTAAAATATCAAATTAAATTTTGAAGGATTTCAGAGTGGGTTTTTAATATTGCTCTGCTGACAATGTGAGTCTTATCTCTTTAATGATTTTTTAATAGTCCCCAAGCTACGTCATTCATCCTTACTATTCTCTGACCAGTTAATAATTGCACATTGTCATATAAAAACATGCTGACTTTTAAAGCCAGAATGAGCAGATAACATTCTATCTACAGGTATAAATTGCTGGTTATTAAGTTAAAGAGCAAGAAATTTGATATAGAAATGTACAGATCTAGTATCCATGAAAATATTATATGTTTTAGCATGATTTCAGAATAAATGAAATAATCTTCAAGTGCCACATCCCAAAAGGCATGATGATTCTTAAGTATTGAAATATTGAGTGTCATTTACCAGCTGCAATTTAAGAAGTTCTGAAATGTTCTTCAGTATTCAAAATGTTATTAAAACATGTTTATCTCTAGGATTATGGGACAGGGTGGGGATGAACAATGTTTCTATTCACTTAAAACACAAGCAAAGTTGCTATTATACTGAAAGTTATTAAACTTCACATTTAATATTCAGCTGAAGAAGGTGCAACAAACTGCCAATAAATGATAGTGTAAATCAAAATCCATGTATTTCATAATATTATAATAACAATACCCTGAGTTTACACCCTGAACAATGTAGAAGATAGTTAAAATCTTATTTTTTTCAATGACCTTGCGGCATATATTACAATTTCTACTGAAACTGACTACAGTCAATTTTTTACATTTCTGGGTCTAAGATATTCTAGAACTATACATACTTTCTAGAATTCCCAGACAAGACATTGAGATCATATTTCCTATATCTTGGTATCTTTGAACACCACCTATTAGCTGGCTTTCCAAAACATTAAGCAGATTCACAAAACATTTGGATTATATATATTTTATAGAATCATAAAATAACTGGATCATCAAGGTTGGAAGAGAGCTTTGAGTTCCAGTCCAACCATCAACCCAGCACTGCTGCTGTAACCCCAAACCACTGAATCACATCACTCAGCACCAGATGCAGATGCCTCTTGAACACCTCCACGGATGGTGACTCCACCACCTCCCTGGGCAAGCTATTCCAATGTCTGACCACCCTAACAGTGAAAAAATTTTCCTAATATGTAAACTGAATCTCCCCTGAATCTCCCCTCCTCTTTCTTCTGCAGGCACAGCAGAAGAGACCGGCTCCCACCTCACTACACTCTCCTCTCAGGGAGTTCTAGAGAGCGGTGAGGTCCCCCTGGAGCCTCCTCTTCTCAAGACTAAACAAACTCAGCTCAGCCGTTCCTCTTAAGACGTGTTTTCTAGACCCTTCACGACCCTTGTTGCCCTTCTCTAGACACACTCCAGCACCTCAACATCCATTTTGAAGTGAGGAACCCAGAACTGGACACAGCACTCGAGCTGTGGCCTCACCAGTGCTGACTACACGGGGTCAGTCGCTGCCCTGGTCCTGTTGGCCACACTATTGCTGATTCAGGCCAGGATGCCATTTGCCTTCTTGGCCACCTGTGCACAGGCTGGCTCATGTTTAGCTGCTGTTGACCAGCACCCCCAATTCCCTTTCTGCTGGGCAGCTCTCAGGCCACTCTTCCCCCAGCCTGTAATGTTGCGTGGGGTCATTGTGACCCAAGTGCAGGACCCAGCACTTCCCCTCATTGAAGCTCCTGCACTTGTCCTCAGCCCATTGATGAGTCTGCCCAGGTCTCTCTGTAGACCCGTCCTCCTCTCAAGCAGATCAATACTCCCACCCAACTAGGTTTCATCTCCAAACTTACTGAGAGTACATTCGATCTCCACATCCAGACCATCAATAAAAGTGTTAAACTGGACCAGATCAAAACTGAGCCCTGGGGAACACCACTGGTGACCAGCTGGCTGAAGCCATTGTGCTTCCTGAACCTTGTCTGTTTGGTTGAAACTTTCAATTTTTGTTTCATGATCTGCATTAATATCTGAGTAGTTCCACAGCTGAGCTTCATGTTCCTGATTAATGSTCTAATCCCAGGTTACTGAAATTATCCACCTTCCCTACAGAGGATATCTTCTGCAGCAAATCATAGGAAAGGTCTTCACACAGGTAACTAAGGCATACCTGAGTGGACGACTGGCAAATTAGTCTGGGCTTTTTTTAATTAATGGAAGTGTTTAGTTTTCCTCAAAGTAATTGCAGAATTTTTTTCTCAAGGAAAAAAAATTTCTTTTTAATCCTTGATTTTCCTTGTAAGATTGTCTGCTTGCAGTCACTAGAGATGGTTTATTATAGTATGTCCTATGTGATTTTGTTTCTGTGTACACAACTGTTACTTTTTTGGGTGGGGTTTTATATTGGCCTGTGGGTCTTTACTCTGTTAGCTTTGACTGTTTTAATTAACTTTAAGTTCTATTCGGCTATGGTTTATGTACTTTTCTGAAGAGAATTCAAGAAATAAATATCTGACTGTCAAAATTACACAATGATGCACTGTCCTGTGTCTGAAGAAGCATATTTTTTATTGGCACCATATGTAAGAAATTTGAGTTGCAGCTGCTGACAAAGGCAATAATTCTCAAAGTGAGGTTTTTTCCCTCTCTGCTCTCGAAGCTATTTTGTTTCATTTCTCTGAAAACAACAAATTGTATAGTCACAGCATTTTCTCTAATGTGATAGAGGAAGGTGTTTGAAAATGCATTCCACAGAGGTGGGCTGTCTTAGGATGTCTTTGCCACATCTTTTCTGTATTCTCTTACCCATTCTATAAATATACTCTCAGGAAGTGTAAATCTCTCTTTAACCTGGGCCTCATGAGATGCTGACTTAATTGTAACTTAAACACCCAGACAAACACATATTTTACTGATTGTTTCTGGAGCACACTGTCCACTTCATGTTGAAGCTTATCATGTTCCTATCTACTTAAAATATGTAAGACCCATGGGTCTTTATGCTCTGCAGCAACTTCATATAGATTTATTTTACAAATTAATATTATTTTAAGGGTTTTCTTTTTCTGTCCTCAGCTCTTCAGAAAAAAATGCTGTCGGAAATGAGGATATTATGCAGCAGCTTCTCCTGACTACTTGCATTAAAGAAATAGCTTCCTTAAGAATCCCAATTCCCTAACCCTGTACCAATTCTAATAAGAWTTTTTTTTTACTTTGGGATATTGAAGGCCTCAGAAAGGCAACCTGACAAATGGCCTCAGAGAGCAGTGCTGGGTCTTGTTTCCATGAAGGATCTCTGGCCCCTCTGCACAGTGTGTGCTGGCAGGACCCTGCTCTTGGAGCAGCACTGACACACCAAAGTTATGGCATTTCCGGTGTTGCACGGAGATGAGTCAGGAGACTTTATACTCCTGTTTCCAATATCGGCTCTTGCTGGGTGAGCAGAGGAGACCTGAAGTCTAATTAAGCCYTTGTGAAGACACAGGGTTGCAAGCTGACTGACTACTTAAAGAATTTATGCCATCTTTTCTTCCTCAGACTACTTCGAAGTCATGGAATTCAGTGTAAAAAATTCTGTTCACTGCAATTGTCTTTAGTTCAGGAACTTTTCTGTGACGCTTCAGAGATCACTCATCTCAGAGCTGGGCTTCCTCTAGGTTTCTCCTCCTGCCAGCCTTTCTGCCCTCTCTGCTTACATTCTGCTTCCCCTCAAGATACAAATAGTTTCAAAAACTTCTTTAAAAGTCCAGGTTTTTCTTTTTATCAGTGATTTACTTGTCACCAGTTACAGTCTAAACACACTCATCTTATTTTTTCAATTCTAGAAAAAAAAAGTATTCTAAAACAAGAAGGAAAACAAACCATGTAACTTTGTGTCCTAAACACTCTTCCTCCTTGTTATGAAAGGTCTATTCTTCTTTTATGTAAGACCTTCAGTCATGTGCTTTCTTCTCGAGTGTTTATACACAACACCTAAAATAGGGAGCTATTCATTTTGACTGGAGAATTTGACCCTACTAGAATACAAATATGTTACAATTCTAAGACTTGGACTACAAGAAAAACATATGGGATTTCTGTTAATTTTTTGTATAAAGGAATTTGTAAGAATGGGTTCAAAACTGATGGGTAGAGAGAGAGAGATTTGTGAAATCTGTGCTCTGTTGTAAACATTTACATGAGTTGAGTATCTAACTGTAAGTCATTAAAGAGATCAGAGAGGCCAGCCTGCTTAGTAAATAGCAGCTGCATCCAAGTTGCTTCAGTTGGCTAGAAAATGAAAGCATCTAAATTCTTGATTCAACCTTTTAGAAATACAGAATGCTGTGTCCCATTCAGCCTTCTTCCCTAGGGAGCAGGCCAGATTGTTTGCATGCAGTGTAACACCGCTACCTCTCGGGACCTAGAGCAGTAACTGTGCTAGTTCTGCTGTGCAGTAGTGCTGCTTGGCCTCCTTTTCAGTTACTCCTGTGTGTTCATTAGAATAGAAGATTAAATGAAATAGAAGTTTCGCAGAGAGATGCAATATGTTTGAATAACAACATCAAAGTATGGCAAAGGAGGATTCATGTCTTTTGGGGTGATTTATTTTGGATGATCAATTGATTAAAATTATTGTTGTGCCTTTTAGCTCTTTATTGTTGTTCTTGTTATTATTATTATTAATACTATATTTTCAGAAGTGAAGGTTGAAGGTAATTTTGAAAAGCACCAAGTATTCTGTCCAAAAAATGCATTTTCTAACTACATACTGTTGTATACTGGAGATGTGGCTCTGTACCTACAGCTACTGCTCTATCTCAAGACACATCATCTTTGAGCCAGTGCTACCAGTGTTTTGGAAAGCATTTGAGAATTACTATTGAAAACTTGCGTGATTCTGCATTTATTTGTCTGTTCATCGCTTTATACGACAGATTAAGATAACATTCAGGATGTTTTTGCTATTGTTACAGTGTAGTTTTTAAAAAAAAGGAAGAAAAAGTTAAAATGTCAATATTAGATAAAGAGAAAGCAGCAAACACACCTTTAAAAATTATTAGACAAAATAAATTACTTCAAATTTAGAAAAAAGCTCTGGCTTCAGCCAGCTGTAGGTAGAGTCCTCTTATAGTCCTTCCTATATGACCCCCCAGTTAATTCAAACCATTTCTTTTGCAATGCAGTTTTTTTCTTTTTAAAGACAGCTTTTCAGTCATGCTACATTTTATGGTCTTTTTCTGCCTTTTAGTATTCAAAAAAACTTGGTATTGTACATCAAAGTGATGTTCTTGTCTAGTGTCCAAAAGCAATCCTTAAACAAGCAATGCTCCTGCCTACCATGTCATCTTTGTGTTAGTTCTGTAACTCTGCAGAAAATCATACTACTCATGTCTAATTTTTCAAGATTACAACGTATAATAGCCTATCTAAAACAAAGTAATTTTTTGATATATGAGGGTATTGCTGAGGAGGATAGTATGACTAATAAAATATCATGAGAGAATTAAGTGGCAATAAAAATTAAAACCAAATTTTTTGTCATAGCTTTGGGATTCAAAATTACTTTCAGTGCCATTAGGAAGTTAATGATTTGCCCTTGTGGTTTGTTAAACTTGGCTGGCTGCCATATGCCCACCCAGCTGCTCTCACACTCCCCTCTCTCAACAGGATAGGGGGAAAAATAAGATGAAAAAGCTTGTGGGTCAAGACAGGGAGATCATCTACCGGTTACCTTCATGGCAAAAACAGAATTGACTTGGGGAAGATTGGTAGGATTGTGAGAAGAAAGCCAAAACTAAGAACGGCTTCCCCCAGTCTCCTTCTTCTCCCTAGGCTCAGCTTCATTCCTCCTTCTCAAGTGCTCTACCTTGTCCCCACCAACCCAGTGTGGCACAGGGGGATGGGGAATGAGGGTCGCTGTCAGTTCATAACAGTTCATCTGTGCCACTCCTTCCTCCTCACACTGTTACCCTGCTCCAGTGTGGGGCCCCTTCCATGAGACACAGTCTCACAGCGAGGACACCCAGTGTGGATCCTTCCATGGGCTGTAGTTCAAGATTTTCTCCACRTGGGTCCTTTCCRCAGGGCACAGTCCTTTCGGAGCAGATTGCTCTAGCATGGGTCCCCCATGGAATGCATCTCTTGCTAGGCAACCTGCTTCTGCAGGGGATCTCCCCAGGCTGCAGCTTCCTTCACGGCATATCCACTGCTCCAGCATGGGCTCCTCCGTGGGCTGCAGGTGGATATATGCTTCAACGTGATCTTTCATGAGCTACAGGAGGACAACCTGCATCACCATGATCTTCTCCATGGGCTGCAGGGGATTCTCTGCTCCAGCACTTAGAGAACATCTTCTGCTTCCTTTTTCATGATGTTCGATGTCTGCAGGGCTGTTTCTCCCAGTTTTCTCTCAGCCCTCTTTCACAGCAGTTGCACTGTGGTTTTTCTTAAATGCGTTCTTAAATAAGCTTTCCTAGGTGCATGGCCAGCTCCTCTGCTGAGCTCAGCTGTCTCCTGAGGTAGATCTATTGGAGACAGCTGGAACAGGATCTGTCTGACCTGGTACAGCCCTGGTCTTTTCTCKCACAGGACACCTCTGCAGCCTTCTGCTGCTAACACCTTGCCGTATTAACCCAACACAGCTCCTTATTTTCCCAGTTCTTCTAGCCTACCTGATGTGCTGCTGTTTGACCCAGWCTTAGTCCCTGCTATTTAGACTACCTGCATCTTGATTTCACTCTTGGTATTTTCCTGATGTTACTGTCCTGCTGTTACATATGGCTGTGAATAGTTTGTATAAAGACTGAACAAGTGGAAGACAAAATGCTACAGTCACAACGATGCTGCAAATAAAGTCAGAATTTTTATTTCATATATTCTTTCTGGCTTTTTCATCCTGTAATATGTTAATTTAGAAATGGAATTGATTTTGGAGAGTAAATGTTCACACCTGGATTTTAATTATTTTTGTGATATTTAGTCATATTACTATTTGTGAGGAGTGGGGAAGTAGTCTTTCTGTTTCAGTTTCTCCTCTGCAAAAAAGCACTTTTACACTTCAGAGATGATGAGGTAAATGTATTATAGAGTGCGAAACACTTGGCTGCCTCTGGTTGAGGTCACAGACWAATACCTGAGCTGAAGATGGATGGGGTTCTGAGCTAGGAAATCTCTACTGGCAAAGTGTCCCCCTCGTACTTTGGGTGAGGTTTTTCCTACTGGTGGTAGTGATCAGATGCCATCACTGTCACAGCATGTTGTTCATGGTTCAAGATGGATGATTACTGAGCTGTGTGCTGTACTCTCTATTTCTCTATTGGATTGCTGGATTTGTTTCAGAGACAGAGAAAAACAAATCTGAATTTTCTTGTTGTTTTCTTTTTTTTCTATGATGAGGTTTGCCTTTAAAAAGGGAAGAGGGCTGCATGAAAACACATCTGAATTAAAGTAGTTATCAGATATTCGTGTGACTGCAATATCATTTTACTGGATGTTTGTATTTAGTGAATAAAAAAGGTGGTAATTTTTATAATGGTCAAATAGAGCAGCTGTTTTGAAATCCAAACTGAATATTCATAAACTCTCTTCCTGCCTGATTTAACTGATTTGAGCTTTCAAAATCTAATGTTTCCTCGGAAGTTGTGCTAGAATTGTAGCTAATAATCTTCCCAGGTTTGTAAAACATGCAAACACACATGTGGTATATAGAGGGGCATTATTTTCATATCAGCTTGATTTTGTTGACAAAAAGAAGATAGACCATTTAACAAATATATAATTTGCTGTCTTTATTGCAGTTTTATAAGAGACACTATTATAAAAATGGGTATGACATTTGCATTTCTGTTTAATTGGTGTGGAGTGAACATAAAAAGATAAGAGAGCCAAGAGAGCTTATTAAAACTGAAATGAGGGCAAGTGATAAAAGAATGATATTTCAGCGGTGCTGCAGTCAGATCTGACACTTTCCCCACAAAAAACAGTCTTATTCAGGGATTTTTTTTGGTGAGGAGAGTAGATATAGGGTTTATATAACAACTCTCTTCTCTTTTGAGCTAACCTTGATATACAGGATTTCTCCATGCCTGCATTTTAACTTGAGGGCCTCGGTAGCCCTTGGGACACTGTGGAAAATAATGTGACTTTTTCTCTGACCTGAAGTAGCTTCCTTTTCTTTTTTTAACCCTTTTGTTTTTTCTTTCTTTATTTCCCCCCCTTTTCCTTTTTTCTTTCCTGTGTCAGAATATACCATGCTGCATGTAGGGGCTCCTGAGCCTCTCCATGGCGTGCCTCATAGCCACATCTCTGAATTCCAACCCATCCAATGAGATTTAGTAATTGAGAGTAATTTTGAAAGTATTTCATGGTCCGAAATGTTAAGCATTCGGAAACATTAGTCTATACTGGAGTTAAATTCACAGTGAAAAATAAAGTATAATCATATATCTAATAACTTAGTCATAATGTAAGTACACAGAAAGGTAGAGCTAAAGGTATATAGCAATCATTTAAGTCAGGGACTTCCTACTTTTTGCTTTAATGACATAATCAAGACAATGCTTTTATAAAGAAATTTGTAAAAATTCTCCTAGTTTTAAAACATTAAACATCTGTATATAAATGTGCATATGCTGCATGCCACTGTAGGGACTTCCTTCTGCTTCTGAATATTACAAACCATCTTTCTGTCTGAAACCACCACAGATATTTTTACTTGAGACACGAGTCTAGCTGTGCAGGGAACTACAGCAGGGAACTGTCTTGGAGGAATCCGTGTGCTGGAACAGGTGGCCTATCCCTCCTCTGGTTGGGCATTTCAGCAGATTGTGGCAAAATTCTGCTTTGTCAACACAATAAGCCCAGTTCTGCCAAGTGTTCAGCACAGCCTTCAGTCACAAAGAAATGATGAGCTGTCACTGAGCTGATATGGGAACAGAAGTTTTCCCCACCAAAAAAAGAATTCAATTCTGTTCTCTGCAGGGAGATTCATAACTCCTGACATGAAGCTGTATTAGCTTGCACAAAAATTGAGAAAATCTGCTCAAATAAGTAAAATCTGCCCAAACCAGACTTACTTTTTTTGTGTCCAGTCCTGCTTCTCTGCAAATGATATCTTACAGTAAATCTAAAAATGAGGGACATTCCCCTGAAATTCAAGAGCTTTCTGGGASTATGTTATAAATAGTGACGTAGCCTGAATTATTTCTAAACGAAGTACAACCATGGGATATGGATTTTCCTTCAAACACACATCTTGTTTGAATTATTGTGTATGCTGATGCTCTGAAGGAACAACACACACAAACCCCACAATTTGTGGAATTAAGCCATCCTAGTAGTTTGGTTTAGCTCTGTAGTCTGAAATGAGAAGCTGCRGGAATAACGAACAATCAAATATTTTATTTTTACTGAACCTTTATCTTGCTGGAACAAATAAGATTCGTGTGCTAATACTACCTATAGGTGCAGTTTTGTTTTGGTTTGTTATGTTTTTTTGTGGTTCCAGCATTTACTGTGAAAAAGTAATATTAACATGCATTGTGAAATAGCTGAAAAACTGAAAAACACATATGAGTCCAGGAAATCTATTCTCATACTCTTTTCCTATGAGTGTGTTTTATTGTGTGAAAACAACTTTGGTTTTATAACTGTTTTATTTTCAAAATAATAGGCTGGGTTTCTGTTATGCTAAAAGGCTCTTGGGGTAACACTGATTATCAGAGCAATCACACATTAAAATTGATGCTTACTTTTATGCTGCACTATATTTGAACATATTTTTGAGTTCCGGCCTTCTACATAAAACCGCTGTGTTTCGGGTATTTTGACTGTTATGAGAAATGAACGTATTCATTTCCTGATTCAAACATACATCAAATGTAGAAAACTTCTATTCATTGTTCCACTTTTGATAAAATAGCCTTACTTTCTGAGGCAATTTGCATTTCAATATACRTATATGGATGCATTTGATGAACAGCTGTACTATGGATGTTGGTATTTTGTAATGACGGGTTCAAAAAGTAGCTACTAAAAAAATGATTTAATTAAATAACAGAAAAAGTTGGGAACTTAATGTGAATCCTTAAAGAAGGTGCAAATAAGTTCTTAAGGGCCAAATACTCTGTTAATATATTTTACTACAACAATAATGATATTCCTTTCACTACAAGGTAAAAAGGAAAAATCTACCTCTGTAGATTGAAGACGGTAGGRTTTCTGCTATTATTCTCAATAGTATCAAGACTCTTTCATAAATTTCAACCAGCAGATGAAGGAAGCAGAATATAATATGAGGGCTTCAAAATCATGTTCCTCAAAACATTTATGTAGCATCAGTGCCTTGCACAGTTCAACAAAACACTTTCCTTGGATATTTTCTTTGGTGTACTACAATCTGTGCTCTTAATGACCTCAGCATTTCACTCTTGCTCTTTATCTTTCAGAAACTGGAAACTGAAATATTTATGACTTATTTTTCTTCTCAAAAAAAAGAGGAAAGAGAAAGAAATTATACAGAAAATATCAGTATTACAGAGTAGCAGTTGCTGATCCATAATTATAAAGGAAGATTTACGATAACAAGCCCTGTTAAAAAAAAAACAACTCCTAAGTGGCTCAGAAAGAAACAGATTTTTCTGATTTTTATGTGCTCTCRGTCTCTCCTCACAGTACAGTTTTTTGGTGACATTTATAGTTATGCTATCCTGAAATTTTATCTGGCATTTAAGGTACTATTTTATATTTTTTTTTTGTTTGAAGTAGTTCCAAAATGGATTAGCTTAGAAGATAAATATTTGTGTTATTTTCTTGAAAATAAAAAATTAAATATTTTGAGAATATTAACTACCTAAGAAAGTTATATTGGTATATTATCTATATATTTATAATTATTTATATACTGATAAAAACAATGTTTATATAGTGTAAACAAAATCACGGTTGAAATCTATTAGAATGGAAATAAAAATGGTAGATAAAAAGAAAATCATAACTTCAGAGAAAAATCTGGTAGAAGAAATGCTGCTGTAAAACTGAAGTTTAAGAGAASAGAAGTTGTATTTCAAGTTTTCTAGGAAGATGCAGAAACTGAGTACACAATTTGTGTGCATTTGCTTTGGATTTYAGAAAGTTTCAGAAAATCATTAGAAAACAGGATTAGCAGAATATGATGTTATCTAAAAACYACTATAAAAGTAGTTATGATTATACTCACAAACAGTGAATACTTTTACCACAAGATGCTRTGGTTTGGAAGTCTTTAAATACTGCAGAAAGAACAGTGAACGCTTTATACAAAGAGTCTTAGAGGGAAACCCCATGGGTTCTTTGCCTAGGAGAGTGACCAAGTGAGCAGAAAAGACCAGTTACAGAGGCAGGGAAAAACCCAGCTAGGAAAACAAGGGATATCTGGAAGAAATCAGTGGCTTGTCAAGAATGTCACTCTGTATCGTCTTTGAGAATTGATTAATGGTGTTCAATTTTRAAATAAATATACTGACACCTTGTCGGCTATCACACATGTAGGGCCATGRAAGTCCCACTCAAGTGCCTAAAGATGATTGTGGAAAACACAAAGGCTCAATGAGGGCAGAGTTAGAGAAGCAGTGATGGGTAAGAAATCCCCATGACCTGTAAATGGAAAACCACCCAATCACTAGGAGATGGTCTCTCCTGGAAAGGCCTTGAGAGTGAAGAGTATATGGGATTAACTATGGGATGCAGGGAAGGAAAGCATTTTTTGTTTATGCAAAAAATATTGCTGAATGATCTTTTGAAGAGATTTTGAGGATGCAGAATCTTATTTTGGGATGTTTAGGAGAAGAACCAGAGGTGCAAAGAGACTAATGTGTGGGAAATAAATGGAGTAGAGTATAAAAGGCAAAGGGATAGGAGGAAAAGAAGATAAAAGGCTGTTCAGGGTAAATGTGCTGATGGTGGGTACTGTAGTCTGAGCCATATGATTTGTCCATCTTCTCATTAAAGGGCATTTCAATTTCCCATGTGGCTGTGTTGTCTACACTGAGCAGGTGTTGCTTGCTAGTGAACTTTGAGCTGGCCTGGCTGGGGAGCAGGAGAAGCTGTCTGAGTTGGTGGGGGTTACAAACCTCGTGTGGCAGTGCCAGCGGCTGGGGCAAGCAGTGGACCTGGGGCCAGCTCCTGGGCTGAGAGTCTACGGCCAGATGCCAGAGGCACCCACATTTTGTGCTTGTGTGTGTGTGTGTGTATTCCAGTAGCTGACTTCAACTTGATCAGCGGGAGGGGAGGCACTGGGTTGGGTCGGCTCTGCAGTTCATTATTTCAACAAGCACAGGGCATCTGTGTTGGTGTCTGTCTGTGTGAGCAGCCATGTGAGCACATTGTGTGTGCTTAGCCCGGCTGCTGGACAAACCTGATGCACATGCTGCAGCTTCTCCTCATCTTTCCAGTTACTACATTCATCTGACTCTAACAAAGACGTCAAGTGTGTAAGCAGAAGCTGTGTTTTYGAACAAATGTCAAGAAAATAGCTATTCAATTCAAATTGCTCTGAATATTAAAATACTTGCAAATGGATATTAATTCATCCATGAAAAATGTGATGAAGTGTTTAATCAATACAGGAATTCACAGGTTCTCTTTGTTCTTTCCCAATATGAAGAAAAAAATGTGACTGAAATAGATCACAGAAACAAAAATATAAACCAGAAAATGTGGTTTGTAAATGACAATATAGGTTAAGTTTTCTACTCAGTAGGAGTTTATGTATTCATTCATTCTCTACCTATTGTAAAAACCGATGGCAGGGTTTTGAGCCATAGTGTATTTATAAATGGAACTAAACTTTGTTATACAGCTATTCCTGTATTTAGGTAGTGGAGAATTTGTGGGTGAAGCTAGGTCACAGCAGATGATTAAGCTGGCAGCACCAGCTCAGCTGGAAGCTCTGTCCTGCTTCCAGGAAGCAGCCAGACAAGCCAACGTGGAGATTCTGCAATCCTGACAAATGAAGTGGACTTCTCTGTGTGACTACCACCAAGAAACAATATGTGAGAGAGAGGCCTCTGCTACTGTCCCTCACACATCTGTGCTGAAAGGTGCAGTATAAAGACTCTGGCACATAAATGTTGCATCATAGTCCAAGCAAAAAAGAAATTACTTTCAATTATCTGAAAGGTATTTAAACTTGTTCAGTTTATCTTTTATGTTTGAGATATGAATTAAAATGTGTAAGACAAACCTCATTTTTGTCAAATGAAAATAGCTTACACAGTCACACTTGATTTAGGTGAAATTATTCAAAGCTTCTGTGCGGAAATGCTTTCATACATTCATATTTTTGCTGTTCACATGACTTTGAAATTTCATGTCTGGATATTCTGGGTGATTCATGCTTCTGAGGATGAGATGTAGCAGCAAGCTTGAAAGCTAAGTCAAGAAATGAAAATATATAGCTATGGTGTCTGGCACCTGCCTGTGCCATATCCTCAAATTCTGTTTGTTTGGGCAGCTGATGCCTCTGCRACCTCTTCATTTTTCACATCACGGTTGTTTACTTTGGTGGTTGATAATAATATGAGACAAAGAATAGTATAATTTCATATACTCGAAACTTGAGGCTCTGATGAATTCTCAAATGTGTCGTGTTGTACTTGGGCTCAGTCACTGGAGATGGAAGTGACTGAGGAGTGTTAGGAGAAGCGAAGGTGCACAGCTGTTGTTTTTTCACATTATGTTAAGAAGATGAGGAAAACAAGAATTAATTTATTTGGGGATGCTGCACAAGAAGGGAATCAATAGTTCTTTAGCATGAAGTCACAGCTCRTGCTTTAAAGCCTTACAACAAAACGTGTGCCCCTCTGGCTGTCCCACCCTCTTCAAGAAAATAGTTCCAAGGGATTCTTGAGTAATGTTTACCTAAAATGGCTCCCTGAGCTCTTTTTTCTTTTGTGTAAAGATGATTATTTTTCTACAATTTTCTTTGAATGTATGGACATAAAGATGGGGTTTAGTACATATAAGGACATACATGCAAACCAGAAAGAAGCTGTGGAAGCTGAACTGAGGACTATCACTTTCAATGCTGGGCAGAATAGGTAGCTGGGGTGGGTGGAAGGCCTTGCTTGCCCATGTTTTTCTTCAGGCATGTTGTTGATATGAACATAATGTGAATACTGGTTGATGTTGCCTGAACTTCATGATTCTGATCTTCAGCTACAGCCTGAAGTGGGTCAGTATCACATTTTAGATCTTAAAATTAGAGTCAACTAAAAATATTTGCTGTGTCGTTACAGATCACACTGAGGCAATTTTGGAAACTATTTTGTGGTAAAGCTGTTCATATGAACACAGTTAAAAATGGTCAATAGATAYGTTTACTGTGTCCTTTGTGGTCCTCAAATGAAGGACAAATACAAATTGTGTTATATCCCTTTATTTATTGATTTGTTTCTTCAAATCCCACTGCCTTTGGAAATTCAGGACTTGCTCTGAGGTTGTCGTGGATTGATGCTGGCTGGATGCCAGACACTCACCAAAGCTGCTCACTCACTCYCCTCTGCAGCTGGAAAGAGGAGAGGAAGTTTACGCAGGGTTCATGGGCTGAGATAGGGACTGGGAGAGATCATTCACCAAATACCATCATGGGCAAAACAGGCTCGACTTAGAGATATAAAGTGAATTTATTACTAACAAAATCAGAGCAAGATAATGAGAAGAAAAATAAGTTAAAAACACCTTGCCCCCATCCCTCCCTCCTTCCAGCTCTACCTCCTACCCCAGTGGCACAAGGAGACAGGGAATGGGGATTTTGGTCAGATCATCACCCAAGACTTCTGCTGCTCAGGGAGAGGAGTCGTTTSCCTGCTGCASCGTGGGGTCTCTCGCACAGGAGACGGTTCTCCATGAACTTCCCCAAAGTGAGTCCATCTCATGGACAACAGTCCCCCTCAAACTGCTGCACCATAGGTCACACTTTCACAGGATGCAGTCCTTCAAGGACAGGCTGCTCCAGCATGGCAGCAGGGCCTCTCTCTCCACAGGTCTCATGGGCTCACAGCCTCTTCTAGGTATCCACCTGCTCCAGCATGGGGGTCCTCCATGGGCTGCAGGTGGATCTCTGCTTCCCCCATGGACCTCCGTGGGCTGCAGGGGCACAGCTGCTTCCCCATGGTCCTCACCACAGGCTGCAGTGGAATCTTGGCTCCAGTGCCTGGAGCACCTCCTCCCCCTCCTTCTGCACTGACCTTGGTGTCTGCAGAGTTTTCTCCTCGCATATTCTCACCCCGCCCTTCTGTAGTCACAACTAAAATTGTGCCATGACTTTTGTTTTGATTTCTTCTTCAATCTGTTATCACAGAGGCATTGCTACCATTTCTAATTGGCCCAGCCTTGGCCAGTGACATGTCCATCTTTGGAGCCACCAGGAACTGGCTCTGCTGARCAGTAAGGAAGCTTCTAGCAGATGCTCACMGAAGTCACCCCTGTAGCCTTCCCCACTACCAAAAACCAGGCCATGCAAACCCAATACAGAGGTCTTCAGTTGCATAAATTTCATAAAAATTCTTGCACATTTCTAAATTTCTGCTTTCRCAGCAGTTAAAGTTTTGCCAAAGACTGAGTTTACTGCAGAATATTGCTACTTTGTTTTGAGTTCTCAATCTGCACACAGCAATACTCTCACATTCACCTGTGAGATGTCATACTACTGTCTTCTTTTTAATCCTGTGACTGGTAAAGAAGACTGACAGACTTCTGAATTGTTGTTTCTTCTTAGGAAAGAAGGTGTAAACCAAGTATAACTAAAACAGTTGGGGTTTTTTTGTTTTGCTTTGTTCTTTTGCAAATGTAGGAGTCGTAAGTATGGGAATTATTTACTTTTTAAATTCAGAATTATAATGAAATCACATTAGAGAATTTCCAGAAGTCTGGAAAAGTGGCATCCGTATGCTAGGAAATGGCCTTGAAGCAGTAACCTAATAAATGTAATGATTTTTTACATATTCCCATTTTTACAGGGTAGATATGAGAAAGAGTTATGGGGATATTTTCAAGGGAATCTTATTCATGTGCAAATGTCATTCTTCTAATATCTATAATAAATGTCATAATTGTTGGATATCTCTGTCTATATCTATCTTTAGTAAATTTTCTACTCAGAAAAGAACACATCATGCAATTAGAGAGAGATAAATATCTAATCATTCAGAAACAAGACAGATAACTTCATGGGATATTCTTTATGCATTGGCTCAACAGCTGGACAGAAGATTAACTTAGCATTTGAGACTGAATGACAGGATCTGTCTTAGGTGAGAACTGTAGGTGGCACTTGTGTGAGTTCATCAAGCGGAGAAAGGGAACAAGGGAGAAGCCATTCAACAGCACCTTGTTTTCAATAATGTTTTCAGTTTTAGTTCTATAAAAGAAGGCCAACTGCAGTTGCAAAAGGGATGATTTGGTGATACAGACATTCCAGTATTCGTTGACCTTCTGAGTCATCAGGATGTGGTAACACTCAGTTGTTCCCACACACAGAAGCACAGCTGCTTGAGCACGCACTGGTGCATCAACAGACTTGATTTTAAGGACCTCTACCTTCAAAAAGTGTGCATTTTTTCCCCATCTTTCTCATACCAACTGGCTGGGGTTTTTGTCTGTCCTTTCAATATAACACTTGGAAAATGTGTTTTTGTTTAACGGTTCCCCTCCATCCCCTGCAAGTGAAAAACCACCCAAGAAAACAGGTGTTGCATGAATAATTGCGATATATGCAGCTTTGCAGAAGAGGACTGGGGGTTCTGGTGAAAGTTTACCATGAACCAATAATGTGCCCCCGCAACAAAAAAGGCTGATGATGACCTGTGCTGCATTAGACAAAGTATTGTCAGCATGCCAAGGAAGGTGGCCCTTCCTCTTTACTGAACAGCGGTGAAACCACACCTGGAGTACACTGTCCAGTTCCAGACTGGCTGGCRCAAGAGAAACATGAAGAAAGTCCAATGAAAACACATGAAGATGATCAAGGGACTGGAGCATCTCTGCTGTGAGCACAGGCTGAGGGAGCTGGGACTGTTTAGCCTGGAGAAGGCACAGGAGCATCTCGCTGATGAATATACATGTCTGAAGGGAGGGTGCCAAGATGATGGAGCCAGGCTCTTGTCAGTGTTGCCTGGTGACAGAACCAGAGGCAATGGGCACATTGAATATTCCGTCTGAACATCAGGAAACGCTTTTCAGCATGAGGGTGAGCGAGCCCTGGCACAGGTTGCCCAGGAAGGTTGCGGAGTCTCCGTCCTTGGCGATATTCAGAAGCAGTCTGAACGTGCTCCTGGGCAAGCAGATCTAGGTGGCCCTGCTTGATCAGCGGGGTTGGACCACGTGACATCTGGAGTTCCCTTCCAATCTCAAACATTTTGTGGTTCTGTGATTCTATAAATGAAAGACATGGGAGGAATAATAAAACTCTATTAACTTGTAATTTTCCAAAGAAGCCGTAGTACTCCATTTCTGCTACTCTGGCATATGGTGCTAAATAAGGGTATAAAAATTACTCTTCATCAGGATCATTGGTTCCCAAGAAAAAGCAAGTGCCATCATCTCCCGAATTATGAGGAGATAGTGTACCTAGAGGCATTTCATGCTATGGTATTATCTCCCTACTGCAGTTTGTCGAAAGCTAAAGGGATTTTCATCTGTAAGGGTACACTTGCACAGCTCTTCATACTTCTGTCTCCTCTGGGAATGTACATTGATCTGCTGCAGTGAAAACATTTAGTATCATTCTGACACGTCTCCATTTTAGCACTTTATGACTCACTGGCCCAAAATTTCTTCACTAACGATCCTGGGAAGCCTTACTGAAATGAGTAGCTAATTTTGCACTAAATTTGTAAGTAGCACTAAAATATCAAAWGTACTATTAAAATCAGACTAGTGGTAATCCATATTTTACTCACCCCATATGCCCTGTGCAGTACAATGCTTTTTTGATTTATTACCATCCTTTTCAACTACCTCTAATATTTTTACCTGCAGTCCATATATAAGTGCTATTCTCTGGRGTTCTGATACCAAATATTTAAATAGAAATTTGTTTTTAAAATTGAGCTTTTCTCACAGTAAACAACATACAGGTATACTATCAATATGCTTTTAAAATTTTTGAATCACATACCTCTCTTATTAGTTTTACAGTTATTGGAATCCCTWATATACCCATATGACAGATTTACAGGCAGGTATGTATGGATACACAGAAAATAACAGTATATGTTGTAAGAATAAGAGACTTTTCCTTTAAATTTCTTTGTAAGAAAGTTTTAACTTCATATAAAATGTATTTACATTTATATTCATATACTGTAGGAGTACAGACAGAGCTACATTATAGAAATATTTTTATATTTCTGTACTGTAAGAGTATGGATTTTTTTCTTTTAATTTTTTAAAGGAATCTTTAATTTTCAAGAAAATGTTTGATGAGGAAATCAGCTAATTTTATGTAATTTTGTCTTCCATGAAATTGCCACTACAAGTTCATAATTAAGATTATTGTCATAATTTTTTCAAGTATTTTGTACTAAGAAAGTGATGTTTTATTAAAATGTGGAAATCAATATCAGATTGAYTCCAATTCTCATAGAGAAATAAGTTTCATTTTGACTTTAAAAAAGACAGAGATCATACAGAAAAGTCAATAACATAAAAATTTACACWTTTTTTTTCTAGTTTACCCAAAGAAGAAGCTTTAGGGTATTATAAGGATAAGAAAATTAAATTTGCTTTCTAAAGGCTAATTTTTATTTATTTTTTATTGTTCAGAACATCAATAATAGGCCTTTCACATCAGTCAGTAGCTCCCTCTAACACAAGGAAAGCATTATTCTAGTGCAGTTAGACTTTGCATTTTGACGTTCTCTTTTGACAGGTTTGGAGTGAAAGGGAAACTTGGCATGGCAACATGTACCACTTGTGTCAGAAGAAGATAAAATGTGAAGGTTTGCTTCCACGGATGGAAGCGGGCATTAWAACCAAACTATATTTTCTGGTGTGTCTAATTCAAACCTATTAAAACAAGTATCTTGCAGAGTATTGATATTCAAATAGTCCTGGACGCTCGTGTGCACTGGGTTATTTCATAGTATCATGCACATAATTAGGTGACTCTTGAGGGAAGAAATCAGTGCTTATGTAATTCAATTGAGGTCAAAAGCAGTTTCCAAACTGGGTTGGCCCCCCAGGGTATGGAAGCAGGAGATAATTTCTAAGGCACAGAGGAAAATTCCAGCCRGCTTCTGTCCATCTCCCTCCACTTTTCTTCTCTATTCCCCATGCCTGAAGCACTGCCCCAGCACTTGCATCTCTGTTGGCTCTGGAAGCTTTGTGGAAAAGGCAATCTGTGATTTCAGAAAGCAGAGCCARGGAGTGTGGGAGTCAGCCATTACAGAGTTAGGGTGAAAAAACCCCAAAACCGCAAATAAACCCCAAATCCAATAAAAGGATAGCTTGCATATGAAGTTTGTGAACTGCTGTCCCAAACAAATGGTCTGGAAGCCACAGACTGCTGGGGGCATCTGATCCTACCGTCAAGGGGACCTCGGTGCACAAGAGCAATCCTGGCTGCGGCGTGGTACCCTGGCCTTCCTCCCTCACCACGTGCCCAAGACCTCAGGCGTGCCCTCAAACAACCCTGCTGCTGTGTAGAGGCTTTAAAAATTATTGTGTGAAAGTTTTAATGCTCACAAAGAGCCCTTGGAGCTACGGGCCAAGAGCACGAGTAGATTATCAATAACAGGTTTTTGTTACTCTCTTGAATGAATGCTTTTCTCTCCAGCTTTCAGGCATCCAAATAACTCTAACAGAAGTTACTTGGACTGAAAAAGGACAAAATTGTGTCTGCAAAATCATGAAAAACTAATTAATGAAGTCAACAAAAGTTTTCCCCAGAAATGTGGCGGACCATTCATAGAAAGTGGATATGGACATCAGTGTCTAAGTTTGCTTATTAAAATTTAGAATAAAACTGCAAAGAGAAGTTTTCTCAGTTTATTTTTAAAAGCCCAGATTAGAAGGAATTGGAAATACAGYTACTTTTCCAAGTCGATTTGTATGAAGAGAAACAGAAAAGAGATTTTTTGGCTTCCTGTCTGCTCTCCAGTTTGTTTACTCTGGTAAATGGCATAATGGCAAAGCACCGGAGTGGACAAGTAATGGGAAGAGTCCCACTTTCCCTTCTGTCATGAATAGGGATGGTGAGGGATGCTGCCTGGAGAGCACTGAGCTACATAAATCCACCACTGAGCTCTCTCTGGTGAGGCTGAAGAGGAGACTGACAATTATGAGAAGTTTTTTTGAGGAATAAAAGGAGATTTTTGTAAGCATAAACCTATCTGGCCCATTTTAGAAATGTATTTATAAAGAAACCATGCTTTAAGCGCTTAATTCTCTAAGCAATTCCTTTAAATGTAGATGTGACTATTTCAAGTGCTAAAGTTTAGAGAAGCTATTCTTGGCCTGTGTGTTCTCTTGTCTGTTTTCCCCCTTGTGTCTCCTCTTCTTCCTCCTCCTTTTCTCTCTAACACATTACCTGCTAATTTAACTTCGTTTTAAGATCAATTTGATTCAAATGAATTTCTTGTCTTAAATAAAAATCATCAAACAGCTTTTTTTCTTCCTGTTTTTGTATTTTGTACTTTTAGATSTCATTATTTTAGCACTTGAAAATCTATTGAATAAAAGAAGAAAATGAAAATCTTCACTTATATGTACAAAAAGGTTCTAGCTAATTTTATACTTGTGAACATTTGTGACCGGACAGACTAGGGAACAATTAATTCAATAATTTKTCACCTCTTCTTATCACCATGTTCATGAAAAAAAAAAAGATAGACAAACGAAATCCCCCAAAACTATCATGTGATWAGTGAGTTAAAGCACAGTTATTTTAGCTAATACAGGTCATTAAAATTCCTTAAAATCATGTTGTAGGGATTTTTGTTTGTTTTATTTGTTTCTTATCTGGTCCCTCCAGTAAGAGACATATGGAGAATTTTCTTACTTCTAACACATGAGCATCTTTTACCCTCTGTGGTATGTGCATGCTCCAGAGGGCTCTGCTGCCTGCCACTTTTTCTGCTRCCTGAGAGGTTTGACATCTACTGTATCCTTCATGCTCTAGCTRTAATCAGTAAACTCAACCCCTCTTTCTTCTTCATTCCTATCTGGGGACTGTTTAATTTTCTTTCTCCGTATCTGTACTGTGAGCCCATTAGCTTGGTTTTCTTTCCTCATACTCTTTGTGTTGCTCTGCCTTCTGTACCAGTCTGAGGTTTTTTTTCATCCTAACAGTCATGGCTTCTGACACAGAGTATGAGATGAGTCAGATTGACAGTGCAGTTAGTATTTGGAGTCAAAATAAGGAAGTCTGTGTCACCAGTGGGCATCTGGAACTGTAGGATCTTTCGATGATACTTTGGGCTTTTGAAAGAAAATTCAGTTACGGATTTTGGAACTGACTTTTCAGTACCTTGCATCTGACAGTTTAGAAAGATCCACTTCAAACAATGAATTTAAACATTCTGAAATATTTCCAAAATGCTTCTCTTATGGAGCAGGAAGCCTTCGCTGCATCTGGTAGAGGATCTGCTGTTGCGATGGAAACTTGGATGTGCCTCAGAAGGAATTCTATCTCTGGCAATTGACATTGTCACTGTTGCAGAACAGAGTTCTTTAGTACATCAAAACATTAAATCATAATTTTTGCACAATTCGCTCTGAACGCTGAAGGATCCCTACACGACAATTTTACTTACCTTGCTTCTTCAGAGAATGGGAGCACAGGGAAGTGTCCTCCCTTTTTTTTTTCCCCCTGCCAGGTCCTTCTAGAAATATTTTAATAAGGAGATTGCGTACCATGAACAAAACACAATGCTCAAACACACAAGGAGGAATTAAAGAGAATATTTGAATGTGAAAATTGTATAGCCAAAAAGCTCCCCATATAATGCTCTCTGTCATCCAATAACAGGATACTCTCATCTTGTTAGTTTATTCTTGAACCTCAGAGCTTGATGGATTCTTCAGAACTTGTTTCCAAGGGATAAGTCTTCCAAGAACAAAGAAAATACATTTTACCAATTTGGAGAAACAGAATTAAGTGAATTTTTATGATGTTTTCAAGACACATGCTAAACAAACAGACAAATGAAATATCCCAAGTGTCAAAGGTTAACCTGGAGGCAAACTCCAGATCCCCACGCTTAGTTCTTCAGAGGAGAGGAGATAGCAAAAACAGGCTGCAAACTTGAGAAATGATTAAATATTTATTTCACTAACACTACTAAGAATAGAAAGAATAAAAAATAATGAAAAATATTAAGGCATAGTATACAAATGTCATTCTCCTCCCATACATTCCAGTCCTTCTCACTGATCACATAAAGGACATAAAYATGAGATTCTGATATTATGATTAAGAGTTCTTATTGCCACCTCATGGGATAAAGAGAGTTCTTTCTGTAGTGTAATGGGATCCATCTCACGGAAGACAGTTCCCTAAGAAGTATCTTCAGCGTGATTCCAAACCTTCCAGAAACACCACCACTCGCCCAGGTTTTGCAGTGGTGTATCCTCTCTCCCACAAACACTTCGCCGTTTGTGCRTCACAAGAAAAGTCTGTTGGGGTTAAACCTTTTAAGAGYAAGTCACTCCAGCCGAAAGGCACTAAAGGCAACAGGCTCCTGCTTTACTCATAATCTCCAAAGGCTGCAAGCTTCATCTGCACACAACATAAAAATGTTCTTAATTTAGGCTGCAAATTTCTCACTTATCCAAGGCTAATATTGTGGTTTAAAGAGAAACTTAGTTTGGTATTATTCCAGATCACACAGCACAGCTCACAGAAAAAAGATGTATCTCAATGCTGGTAAAGATAGCTTCTCTGGCACTTCCTGCCACTCCTTGTCTTCTCTTCCGTTTGGCTACTGGACTCCATATTTAGTCTTTCATGTGACTACTTTCCTTTCTCTCTAGCTTAGAGAAGAGGTTAATATTTGTAGAAAATGCCTACAAAAGTATTTATAACAATTACATGCTCCCACTGTAATGAGGCTTGCTTTCCCGGGCACAAGGCTCCTTCCTCCCCCACTCTGTTTTCTCTGCACTGGCAGCCGTCCAAATTTTAGTAAGTCTTTTGGCTGCTACATAGATCCTCTGCCTTACCTTAAAAGCAAGGTCACCCTTCGATCTCACCAACTCGGCTCTCTCTGCGTAGCCTGGCTCTGCTTAGCTTCTCTCGACTTTTCTTGGCTTTCCCGGCTYGGCCTAGCTTATCTGCTTCTCTGTTTGGCCTTGGTCCAGATGGCATCAGACCAGCTCCTCTCAGGTCTGGAACGGCACAGGACTGGTGGAGGGTGAGGCTGGCTGCCCYCGCCRGCCCCCYGGGCCGTGGGCCCCTGGCCTGGGGGTCAGAGGAGAGCCACTGCCTCTCATGGGACAGCAGGGAACCAGGGAGCAAGAGAGGAAGTGAGGGCAAGTCTGCATCACTTTCTAGATGTTTTTTATAACATTCCTTTCACAGAGACGTCACAGGAACACTAAGTGGCTCACAGAATTGTCTTTTACCTGTTTTTAACCAATCAAATCTGTCTCACACCGGGTCAAATGATGACCCAAGTAACACCTTAATGGAGAAATAAGGTACACTGATGAAACRGTGTTCTTTAAAAAGTGAGTGATTTTCCATTGCATGTACAGGTAAGAATGGGAATTAGCTGTATACCAGCTTAAAAGAAACAAGAGTGATCTATATTCGGTGGATCCATTCTTTGATTTGCATAAAGTTTAAACAACTTTATTTGCTTCATACAGCCAGATTCTTGAACGTGATAATAAATTACACATACAGCTTCATTATAAGGCAATAATTTTGTGTTAATTTTCCTTACAAGTCCATGAATTACTTTGACAGCTAAAGGTCTTTCTGTTTCAGAATTTACTTTTCTAAAACTATTCTCTAATTTGGTAGTTACTTACAGACCTTCCTTTTCAGGGTTACATTTTCTGTAGAAAATTGGACTCTAGAGTTCTTTGAATTAAGTTTTCGTATTTTTAATCCTTAAGCTTTTCTCTCTCCTCTTATTGAACAGAAAAAGGAAACATATTAAGAAATCGATCTTTGAGATTCTGCCATGTCTGATACACACAAGTCCATTATAAATAAGCAATCAGCTCATAGAGGCTGAGAATGGAGATAAGGAGATGAATGTTTCCTCAGTGTTCTCTGCAGGATCCTCTTTCAGCAGGTCAGGGGTAAAATGCATTTACAAAACAGTAGGAGGTAAATCTTACATCATCACAGTGTGTGTGTTCCTGGGGAGTACTCAACTTTATATACTCATTTGCTCCCCACCTGGAAACTCAAATGAAAAAAAGAAAACCATTTCAAGTAATTTTGTCTTTTAGCCTGATTGAACCACATAGAGAAATGTGGGTAGGCAGAAAGTTCCGTAGCCTGTGGCTGCCTCCCTTATGAACATCCGTCAGCAGAGGTAGTAACAAGTTTCAGGACAGTGCACAAGCTCATGAAGTCTGTAGGTAATGCAGGAGCAAAGTTTTGTCCTGGGAGTATGGGAATTGAAGGATAAGGTCACCAAATTGGCAGTGCCGTAGACTGAAATATTCTTCCTTCTATAATTAATCAGAAGATTCTTTTTAATTAAAGTCTGCGGCTCTTGGTGTGTTCCTTGAGTTTCAATTTGCCATTTGCCCCTGGTACTGCAATATGATCTCTTCACCACTGGGAGCTGCTGTAATGGTGTCTGTGACCCACTTGGTTGTCTTTTTTCACTGGTAAATATGTGGAGYTTTTGTTGTTTACTTACTGTTGGGGAAATTGTTCCTAAATACACAGTAATGACACTAATGTTAGAAGGATTTTGATGAAAGGGAGAGATAAATCCCTAGTCATAGATTAAGGCCAACCAATGCCTTCTAAGTATTGTAATTAGTAGTGAGAAAGAAGTAAAATAATTGCGACCAGCTATAAAATAGACACAAAATACAATGCCTGATTTTCTAAATTTTTCTTGGCGTGAAAAACAATTTTATGTACCTTGGCATTTATTTTTTTTTAATATTAGACTTTTCTTTCTATTTTTATTGCATTACAGAAACTCAACTTACTGTATGAAAGTGTCCATTTCGCTGACGGTGGGTGAAAATGATACTGGACTCTGCTACAATTCAAAGATGAAATATTTTGAAAAAGCTGAACTTAGCAAAAGCAAGGAAATTTCATGCCCTGAAATTGAGGATTTTTTATTTCCATTTAGGGAACCTGAAATTCTGTGGTATAAGGTAAGGAATGCAAGAGATTTATACCGTCAACAATATACTATGCAATGTTCTTATGATTTTCATGATCTAAATGTGCTATCAAGCTTGGATTGTTTTTAATTTTGTGAGGAACAGACAACAAAATCAATGATAGAAAAGAATGAACTAATTGAAAGAGAAACTAAAATGCTTTCTTTGGTAGACTTTTAAGATATCTATGCCTCTTTACCTGAATGAACAGCTTAATTTTCCAGCATGAAATTCAGCAAAGACTAACAAAACTTTGATTTCTACAGATATAATTAATATTTTTCCCAATTTTAATATTGTGTACTGATTTCTAGATCATTACTTCAGGGCCAAGTTCTTGCATTAGTGCTGCCCGTGGGCAGTGCAGTAGAACTTCCATGAACAGCAGCTTTAGTTCTGAAATCCTTACTAACTGCATGAAATACTCAGTACTTCAGTTTCCCATCTAAAGACCCAAAACACTTCACTAAATCTGAAATTTATGTTCTGTGCATTTTGTCTACACAGACCTCTACAAATGTCTGTGTAAATAGGAAGTCCTAGTTTAAGTGAGCACTGGTATGCATTCTAATTACTTCTTTAAAGTCTGATAATTTACCTGATAACTGAAATGGTTTTAATTTGGTATACAAGACTATGCTAACTCATAAGTAAAAGGTTGTGGCTTAGAAAGGCAACGACCAAATTTACTGATAGGATATCTAAGATAGGAGAAATGTAACCAATTATTTGTTTATTCTCATCATGGATTTTGTGTTTGTAATACAATATTTTTGTAGATTTAAAATGCATCTTTTCTAAATTCAGAGATCTTTGATTCTAAGACATTTTTAGAAAAAGATATATAGCATYCTTATTTCTCCCCATTCTGTCTCTCTCCATTTCTCTCTCCTTCTGTTTCTCCACATTCTTTAATTATATATATTTTTTTAAATTAAAGTAAAAAGAAAAAAATAATTATCCCCTGCAAGCTGTAGCTGCTGGTAATATGAAAGTCATAGATTGCAGGCATAACTGTAATGGTAAATAAGGAAATTAAATAGGAGCCACTCAGCAAACTAATGTCAAAAGTAAACCACCAAAGGAATAAACTCCTTTTTTTTGACAGAGGTACAACAATCAAATTAGCTGATAAAATTCCATAGTCTTTTTTGTTTTGTTTTGTTTTTTAATCAACACCTAAATAGACTGGCTCATTACATATTTAGTCTATATACATTTATACAATAGACTGGGCTCTTGCCTAGCCACCTTGGCCTTGAGCAGCACTGTCCACAGTGGTCCATTTTAAGTATAAGAACACAGTCACTGAAGGGTTATATTCTCTTTAAACAGGAATGCAAGGCAAAGACGTGGAGATCAAGTATTGTGTTTAAAAAGGACACTCTTGTCATTCGGGAAGTTAGAGAGGATGACATTGGAAATTACACTTGTGAGCTAAAATATGGATTCTTTGTTGTCAGAAGAACTACGGAATTAACAGTTACAGGTAACTACAGGCTCTTGCTATCTCTTATACATACCAAAAAATTAAATATTGTAATTTGAGTTATGTGTATTTGAGTCATTATACCATTTGCACACAACTTTGCTATGATACAAATGGTGATGCATTAAAACTGTTCTGGATACTTCACARTGGTATCTGTACTAGCTTGACAAGTCTGAGTTTTGTTCTGTTCCAAAAGCTTGTGGGCAGTTCTTTTTTTTTGACCTGAAATTGTGGTCAAGGAACAGGTAAATTCAGAAAGCACGACCTCTAACAGGAAAAAAAGATCATTCAGTCTATCACACTTGGTCATGTGATTAAATGACTTGGGACATAAAAATAGCTGTAGCAATAACTCRATAGTACAAGCTCTCATTGTCTTTGGACACGAGAACAGCTGCAGACCCAACCCAAGAGCAGTAGCTCTGTCCGAGTGAGACATTGCAAGTGTGTGAGAGGTGCTTAAACAGTGCAGGATGAGGCACAGGAACATTCTTCCTCTGGTATTTCCTCCTTACTTTCTGTAGTATATAGTTCAAGAACTTCCCAAGCTCGATCGTCGTGGGCTGTGGTTACCAATTTTACATTAGTCTGATTATTTTTTTAATCCATTTAGTCTTGGCTCCAAAAACATTTTGAAGTATCAAGTTCAACATAGTAATTATGTAACATGAATAAACTCCATAATTCAGCAAACAGCAACTGCATAAAATKCATTTAATATAATCTGCATTTAAAACTACCATATCAATATGTAAAATCCATTATCGATGAAAACAAGATATATATACTGTAATAGTAATATCCACAGCAGCAGAAAAGCATGAAGGATAGTCCATTGAATTTTAATTCCTCACCAGACCTCTAACCTCTCTTTTATAGTTACAGAAAACATATAGCTGAACATATTCCTCAGGTAGAAAATGAGCTTTTAGAATTATAGGATTACAGTGGAAGGCAGGAGTACATCATGATCTATTCACTGCTGTGTAGTTTCACGGTATATTTCCTAAAAGGCAGAATGAGGATTTTCATGGCCAGCTAGAGGTGAACTAGATTCATGTGATCGATGAGGAGGCTTGCATGTATAAGTTCTTGCACCTTGAAAATACCTAGTAAACCAAGAAACAAACCTTTGAGTATAATTATGTGGTCTTTTCTTGATCCTTTCTTGTATCTAATATATAAATCCAAAGCACAGGGGCAACTAGTAACACATAGGTTGTGCATTAGGTTGAATTGCAAGAGTTTCCTTTAATGGTGAAAAGTTTGTTTTCTATTTCAATGTATCCCATTTGCCCTTCACATGAACAGAAATTACAGTGAGTTATGGCATGCAGTTTTCTTCTGTTAAATAAGTCTGGAAATCATATTGTTTATGTTGTTTTGGGAGATTTAAAGTAATCAATCATATTTATTTAAGCTCAATAACCAGTGTCTCTTTGTTGCTGTATAGAATTGATTTATTTGGTCAGTACAGACAGGCAATTACTGTCAAGTGATTAACCTCACAATAAACATCCATATACCCTGTTTGATTGACTCTGATATAAAGAAAGCGGAGGCAGATTCTCTGAGCATGTGAGTTGTACCAGAAGGAGGTTGTCAATTATCTTTTGCAGTATGTGATACATGGATTTGAAGAGAACATATTCGCTCCATCTTTAAGTGATCTTTTCTGTCCCTGTGGTTGGTGCTCCACTGTGAAGCAGTATTTCAACAAGCTCAGACTGACAGAAAAGGGAATGAAGAAAAGCATTGGAACCAGATGCATACTACTATTTGTAGGAATAGTTTGAAAAAATGTAATTCATCACTTGTAGTGTAGGTAGGAGTTCAGTATTTAATGTTTAACTAGACAGAGACAGAAAGAGACTTGGCTGATTTTGATGTGCTAAAAATGAATGAATGCATATGAACAGAAGTATTCAATTTCCACCTCTGCAACCACCAGCAGATTTCAGGACAACCTCCAAATTAGTAAACTCCTTTGGTAGTACTGCGGGTCTTCATATTATCTTTATAATATTATGTGAATAAACAGAAAAAACAGATAGATTTACTTATATTAGTACTAATTTTTGTTACACCTGTTACGGTGTATTGATAAGACTTTCTTTTAATACTTTATAGTCACACTTTAGGTGCTTGTCATACTTTCTCTGTGACCAGAAAAGCATGTTGAGTTGCCATAGACATACATTGAGGAATATATAGAATAAATGGGGGTGGGCTGTTTGGTTTGGAAAATAAATTTAAATTTAATTTAGGAAGTGAGAAATAAACGTTGCAAATGTCAATGAAAAGTAGAGAATTAAATTGGTAGTTGATTGCTTTACTGTATTAATGAAAACACAATTAATGGAAATGCGGGTTTGATCCCCATACACCCCATTCACTTAAGATTTGGACTCGGTGATCCTTGTGGGTCCCTTTCAACTCAGAAGATTCTATGATTCTGTGAAAAAAAGGAATTGTGTGTCTTCCTGCTGTACAGTCTCCAACATGTCTCCAGGCTGTATCAATAAAAGGCGACACTTGTGTGAACTGTTGCTGAGAACAAATTCCATCAAATTCCATCAGCTCCACGAGGAGAAAATGTTTCTTTCTAAGGCATTTGAAATTTCTCTACCAAACAGACTTTTTAGCTAGGATAAAAGAAATTCAACATATGAGTAAGAATTGACAATTTGCCTCAGACTTTGCAAAGCATAGGGGAAGTTGTAATGTGTTTATCAACTTGTAATGTTTATCAAGTTGGGATTTATGAAAAATAACTCTCTATAGCACTACCTTGTGAGGTAATGGTGGGTGTGCCACCATCACACACTCATCATTAGAAAACAGTCACTTATTTTCTTACCATTTTCCCTGTGCTGTGTTTCCATGTATGTACTTAAGTATGACGGGAATTTGGACTTTCTAAATTTCTTTCTTGGTATATATAGCCTTTCCTCTAGGAATTGAAAGAAAACCCCCACCTCTGCTGAAAGAAATATGTGAGCCACATATTATATATACATTTATAGTATTCTATAGAAGCTGAATATCCACCTTTGTGCATTATTAGCATTGCTTAATAAAAAGAAAAATGGTTAATTATTTTTATAAGAAATCATAGTTTTTTGACATAAAAGGATCCAGTGTGATAAGTGGAGAGTAGAATGGGATTAAAGCAGTATTCTTGATCTTCATTCTACCTAGCAGAAACAAGGAGAAACAGGCAGAATATGCAGAGAGTAGAGTTACAAAATCACAGGGATAAAAGGTATGATTTTGAGAAGCAGCATTATTTCAGTGCCTAGCCTATCTCCGACCAATTTCAGCTGAAAACTGTCCTTCACATTAAAAACTAAGTTTGGGCCCAGACAGTCATTTGTAGAAACATCTTGATGGTATTTATTGCAAACAGTCTTTTTAGGAAATAATAATTTAGGTGTTCTGCAAATTAAATAGAAACAAAAACTATTAAAACATCCTGAGAAAAATCTGTTGCAGAATTTGTGGTGTAGGAGACATGCTAAACCTTTCTCTCATGGATTCATGGCAGCTTTATGCAGATTAGATATATTTTCTTTGCTTCAAGCACACACAAGTCTGAATCTCCAATTTTAAAGTCATGGGTGCCATAGATCTACTAGAGAATTATTATTAGGCAGACCTACTACTGAGGTGGCATACACATATAACTACAAATGAGGAACGCGTTCTGTAAGTATTTTGAAAGTACTGTGACATTCAGAATAATCTGAAGTTTCCGGTGATCTTTTAAGACAGATGTCGGTGTCTGTTAAAAAAAAAAAAAAGGGGGAGAATGAAATAAACATTATTTGTCAGGAAAAGATATGAGGTCTTCAGACAATACGAGAAAGGAAGAAACAGTTCTCTTTACCTTATAAACACTCATAAAAAGCTTCTTTTCAGGTATTATGCATAGAAATCAGAGTAGATTAATTTAAGCAGCAGCTCCTGGATTACATAGGGCAAGCAGGGTGAGCCAGGTACAACACTGCTGGGGTGGGGCAGCAAACTGTTCCTCACCACTTCTCTCCASGCAACTGTGGGAGACCAGCCCCTCAAGGATGTCCTTCTTTTTTTCATACAATGCACTTTGGCAGACTCGCTGTCTCCTATAGGAAACCCATTGTTCTTCCAGACTATTAAGTATGGGTGTAATTATATGCACACATTCTTTTCAATATGCGTGTTGTATATGCTTGTCATGATAACCTGAGTGCTTTGCTTCTTAAATACCTGTCATAGTGAAATATGGAATGGCTCATATTCTGATTTAGGTTTAAAGTTGAAAAATAAGAAGAGAATTCACACCTTTTGGAAAAGAGCAAACTCATTTTATAGGCAGTATCCGTCTCATATAAGTAGAGGTCTTGAAAATCCCTGAAGTTACCTTTAAAGTAAAAACTATTTTATGGCTTGCTTTTTTGATGGTGGTGGTGGGTTTTTTTGTTTTGTGTTGGGTTTGGTTGTTTTTTTTCTTTGATCTTAACAGGAACTTTTAAATTTTTCAGAAGATCTGTATCTCACACTGAAAAGATATTATTGTCTAGGTCAATTGAATCAATTTCCTTACTTTTCTGAGATCCAATTTAGAAATTACCTGCTTGGCAAAACAAAAACTGTACACTGATTATTCYAGCTTGTAACTAATGATAATATTCACATAAAAAGCATAACTGGTAGGTTTTTTTCATTTGTGGTTATGCAATTACATGTTCTAAAAGGTCCTGCAATGTACAAAGTCATTTGTAGACTTTTATACTTCAGATTAGCAGTTTTTCTTTTATATGTGGAATTTTAATTAAGGCATACCTGCTCTCTCTGACATACTTAATTAAGAATATGTTTGATATTAGGAAAGAATCCTATTAGAACAGTGCATTGTTAATTTAGTCGTATTTGACATATTGATCCCAACATGGGTCAAAAATATTTTCCTTCAGTGATTTAATTAAACATTAGGTTTAATAATATTCTTTTTTTACTTWTAGTACCAAGGCACTTGCAAACTCTTTCCACTTTTGAAGGATTTCCTTCAGGTCGAATGAAGCCCAGTCTGTGTCTTGAGAGAATATATGTGTCCCCACTGCAATAAGAAGTAGTTCTCCATCATGAACATCATAAAGCAAACAGACCGCATCAGTCTTGCAGTTGGAACATTACTTATTCAATTCCTCCATGACTTTTCAGTTTTAAATATTAAAATACTTTTTCCATTCTGTTTAAAGAAGACCTTATACRATGCAGATGGAATCAGAGCTAATCACTAGGTTCTTAATCCGGAAGCCTTTCCTCAGAGATACCCTTTGTTGTCTTTATTCATTGATTAGACCCCTAGAAGTTCCCTTGAAAACAACTCCTCATGGAATGAGCACAATTTTAGATTTACAGACTTGAGCATGTTTACAACCAAGCTATAGGAATCATAAATTGTCAGAATTATTTTTATTATTTAAATTTAGCCTGCTTGRCATAACAAATTTCTGCAATAATCTTGAAAGTGCCAGTTTACTCTTTTCCATCTTCAACCCATGACTTTTTTCGTCTTTAGATTTTTTAGGCAAAAAAAGTAATGCAATTTTTCTGTTTCACAGTTATACAGTGGTTGACTCAGTGTTACTTAAAGTTTGGAATATGTTGAATAAGCTTTGTCTCTTTTGCTTTCTGACAGAATTAGTCTTCATTAGCATAGTAGAAAATCTTAAATGACTACACGTAGGTATGTATTTTTAGAGCTGAAAAGATCACTGTAAAAATAAATAGTATGAAGAAATAATTATGATTGAATTATATACCTAGCCTCACAGCTCACTACAGGTAGATCTTTTATACAAGTCTAGCCACCATATTTTGTGAATAAGAAAAACAAAAAAGAAAGAAAGAAGGACACACACACACATAATTTGAAGGTTATAACCCATTTTAAGTGTATTGTATTCTAACTATGTAAAACCAAATGTTCACCATTTTTTTCCCAAAAAATTTTGTCTTCAATTTTTTCCAGGTGTGCTGCTCTTTCTCATTCAGTACAGAGGAATGCAGAAGGGTGCTGCTATAAGTATGTACCTCATTATTTTTGGCAGGTGCTAAGTGAGAAAAATGTTAAAGAACAAAGAGGGTTGATTTCCAAGCATTTAGAGCTTGAGCACRAACTCTGCTTGGTTTCTGCAGTTAATGACAGTGATGAACCATGTTGAATGTACCCAGCCCCTCCTTGATTCAGCTGATCCTGATAGTTATCAGAGCTGATGTTCATTCCTTTTGTTCATCGTTAATTTAATTCAATTTCAGAACATACTCAGACAGAAGTCTTATTTACCATTATTCTGTGCAAAGACTAATACAATACAGAGCAAACAATAGACTCGTTAGGAAAGCAGCATGCTCAAAATACCAACCTAGCAATTTAAAATACATGAAATCCTGTAAGTTTAACAAATTCATGGCTGAAGAGTGGGCTGGATTTTTTTTTTTTTTTTTTAAATTAGAAATGAATGATCTTCTTTTATAATGCAGTCATTTCAGTATGGCTAAAAACAAGGGTCTAAATTAATTTCCTGTGTGCATTTGAGTAATAATAATCAAAATTTAATGTAGATATTTGATTAAAACAGTCTCTATAAATGCTCATTTAACGTATTTATTATAAATGGGTTTACAGGGCTATTCAAAACCAGCCTTATATATGAAGACAGCAATGAGCAAAGCTTTATGTATTTTACTTCAAAGGAAGTGCAGATGATGTCACGTACTTTAAGTTGTAAATTGAAATTATGATTTAGAAAACCAACTTCAGCAATTTAGCCAAAGAGATGCAAAAGTTAGAGGGACATGAAATTCCAGTTTCATTTTCAACCTTGCTGCTGATGCCTTTCTGACATTTCTTTCTTTGTGATATGCCGAATTGGGGTGCTCACAAAGACCAGCTTTAGTTATTAGAGATTATTCCCATCATAGACAGGGTAGAGAGAACATCCTCTAGAAAGTAATTCAAAGAACCAGACAAAGCTGGGTAGTTAAAACTTRTTTAATAAAACAGACTCTATGGGCTTTAGAAGGAGAATTTTCTCTCCCTAAAATTAGACCTGATGAGTAACTTGTTGCCTGTGGGTGATATGTTTAAATGCTCATCATTCTGGACAATGTCCTACTTCATGCACAGCATACTGCTTTTTTTCTGTCATTTACCAAAAATCCTCCAGGATGTGGCCACTAATAGTTGATGATGCAGTCATGACTTCTAATGGAGTCCTGTACTCCCTGTGAACAATATGGCACCAGGAAAGGTTAGGGGGATATTTTAATATGTGGTAATAAACAGAAGAAATCTTAGTCTGTAATGAAAATGAAGAATTCCACTTAAACTATATATTGTGCAAGAACTGCAGTAGGTTACTGTGCATACCATTGTTAAATTTATGACAATTTTGCTTATTTTTAACCATAGTGGTGTTATTATAAACCTGATGACTTTTAAAACTTATACTATTTTTTTCCTGAAGATGTTCAGGGTTTTTTTCAACTGTGGCTTTGTGTGTAAGGCTAAAAACTAATGTAAAATAATAACTCAGAACTAATTTGGTTTGTTACATTAACTGAGGGAAAAAAGTTAGGAAAATGACATTTCCTAAGTTATGGCAGTTTGTTTGTGTGAGTCAATTTCCCTTTCTTCATGAGTCATATGAGAATATTGAAATAAAAACAATGTGAGTGGATGGTTTTACCATGATGCTTCTTCCCATTGTTTCAGTTTACCATAGTGAAGTTGTTAAGATGAACTCCATTCTACAAAGAAGCTGTAGGCAAAAATGTTTATCAAAAAAATGTGTTAGTGACTACTAAAGACATAAAAGACTTATAAAACCGTAGCTTAATAATATCTTACAAAAATTAAATAAATCTGTTGTTAAAGCACCCAAGATGCTTGTTAAACAACCTTTTAAAAGGTAGATAAATTGCATTGAATTTTAATGTTTCACATTATTGCTATGGAATCAGAAGACTTCATTTTACTTTTACGTTCCCCTGGAGTATGTTAAATCTACCRATACTGTCCTAACCAAGCATTTGTCATTTCCAAAGCTTTTCTTATAAAGCTTTAGATAATTTATATGTACAGTGGAGTCTTCCGGGAAGGTAATTTAATAAACCAGAGTATAAAAGGTACCAGTACAAAAGCATATGGACCTTGTGTTGCCCCCATCCTAAAACAAATCTGTACACATTCTTAAAAACAGTCTATACACAATTAGACCAACTGAATATTTAGCTTTAAAATGGAGAGCATTTTCCCAATGCTTTCAATGTCTTTCCATTGGCTTAGGCAAATTCTAATCTCAGAGCTACTAAGTGAGATGATATTGATAATACATATGTTCAGGGAGAAATTCCAGATAATACATGTATCTGAAATCATTGCAATTGTTGTTAGATGCAGAAAATCTTTGTTTAAAGAAGGAAAGACACCTCATTTTAACTGCAGCAGTATCACATAGCTACTGTATTAACAGAATAGTAGCCTCAAAGTCATTTAGAAGGTACCTTATATATATACTGCTATATTAAAAGAGCAGCTTCTCTTAAAGAATATTGACATCCTGAGATGACCTCAGAAATATTGTCATCTCCCCTTCACCACCCCCCAAGAAAAAAAAAGAAGGCTTTTTTTCATGATGTTGTCTCACAGTCTTCATTTATCAACTAAAATAGAATAGTATGTAAACAATAGAAAAACAATGCATATCAAACTTAAGAAACAAGTTTTACTTGGAAGTCTGTTCCAAGTGTGAATCAAGATGGAAATCTTAGTTTCTCTGAGATCAATGTCAGTTTGTCCATTGACTTACCAGAGGCAATATTTCATCTTTTGACTTTCTTCTTATGGAAGATCAGGACTGAAGTTAATTTTGAAAATTTAAATCAGTTTTTAAAAAATCCAGCTCTGCAAATCACCTTGGTGTTTTATTGGTTATTCTGTCATGCAATTTCTTTCAATTAATGAATGAAATAATTTTCCAGAAGTAATTTAAAAATACTTTCTTTCTACTGAATAGTGACCTTCCAAAACAGGATGAACAGTAAATGAAATCTTACTTTTTTACCACAATAAAAAGGGAAAACCTGTCCATCTATTTCTACATTACTCTAAGATACTGATTTTAATTTTGAATCTGGCTGAAGCTATAATCCTTCCTGGTTTACTCACTTTGGTAAACAGTTTGTTTCAGTTCTTACTGGAATAAGTTTGGGTAAAACACCTACTGGCTTACTGGAAAAACTACAGGGCTTAAAAAAAGGCAGTCAGGAGAACTAACTTTTTATTCTAGGGTACTTTATCTGAAAAGTTTAAAAATTAAAGATGTGTGAAAAGTAATAGAAATTATTAAATCATAATTGTATAATAATTTAACTTCTGATGCTTTACTTATCTTTGTGAGAGCTTAATATAGGAAAACAATTTCCCCAACCTGGTTATTTTTTCTGTATTAACTTGATAACACACAATAATTGTTTGAATGTGAAAAAGAAATTGGAACTAGCAACGATATTTTTCAATTTCTTTAATTCAGTTCTTGCTCTCACTTTGGAGTATTATATTCGCATCCAGAACTGGATTAATTTAAAAATATTAGATATWACTTCATAGAAACATGATTGAGGAGTGATATAAATCAGTGAATTTTTTCAACATTATTTAAATAAAATGAAGAGAGAGSAACTAGAGTAGGAAGATGTCTGTGAACTTTCTCGCTTTCTAAATCATTCTGTTTCTCCTCACTGCCTTCTTCCCATGTTAAACAAGAGGATTCTATTTCTCCAGACACACAACATGACAAAAAACGTTCCCAGACCCTAAAAAGCCCTTTATGGAGTCACTAGTCCCACAGCATAATCCTACTCAAGTTGTGGGAGGTTTATTTATGGTGATTACRTGATCTGTTGTGTGCTCTTTTTTTCTAGAGGTAAGACTCCTCTCACCTAAGTTTAATATTTACACCCACTGGCAGACGAGCTGGCTGCCCTTCCCGACAATTCCATGGCATGACTGGTGTCCTCCTTATGCCAATGCATTGAATATCAGATGAGTTGAGTTTTACAAAAATTCCTCTTCCATCTCTTGACTATCCAAAGAGCTTTAGTTGACAAGCTCAAATGTAGATTTATTATATAAGTATCTAAGTTATAGGAATCCTACTTGAAGTTTCCACAGTTGTTATGATTATATAACCTTTGGCAATAGTAAGATGGCTCTATGTAATATTTTCTTATTATAAAACAAGTCCAAAAATTCATGTCAGCTTTTCAAAGCAGACAAGAACAAATCTGTAGTAGAAATGTTATTAGTTTTTTAAACTGAGATGTACAGCTGGGGAAAAAAAAAAAGCAGCAAGTTTTTGGGTGTATATGGCTGTCTTTAGATCTCAGGGGCTTAATATACCAGTTGGTCTAATAAAATATATTGCTTCTACATTGTTATGTCTAAAGCAACATTACTGTTATTATTTTTCATGGTATTTAAGTTTTCTTAGGATGGAGTCACAGCATGCATTTCTTTAAGCTAGCTGCAGTGAGCAAAATAAGTATAGGGCTTTTTATTAAAGTATTRCTGTTTTGATTAATTTTGGCAGTTAGAATAAACTATGCTTCACATGTAA
Source organism: Amblyornis subalaris (assembly GCA_018881555.1). Classification (NCBI taxonomy): domain Eukaryota; kingdom Metazoa; phylum Chordata; class Aves; order Passeriformes; family Ptilonorhynchidae; genus Amblyornis; species Amblyornis subalaris. The sequence continues at coordinate 1,219,997 of JACAXG010000053.1, forward strand.
CACAGAGTGTKCCCTTTTTAATTCTGTGCTTTCTTTGAAAGTGATGATTGTGGCTACAAGGCAACGGGAAGCTTTCCTTTTATGCTTCACTATTCTCAATTCAACGCAAACTAAACATAAAGAAAAATGAGTCCCCTTTGAAAACAAAGGTTTTGGTTTGAGAGCTGCAGTAAACAGAATAAATGTTTTATTAGAAAGTAGGTGGGTTATGATGCTTCGGTGTAGAGACGGTAAATTTATTTTAAGCTCCTACTTCTCTTCGGTACCTACACCTATCTTCTAACAGAGCATTTTTAATGTTGCTATCAATCGTCTTTAATGCCCAGGTAGGGTAAAGAACCTGAGGAGAGATGTGATTTCTGTTCTGGTGTCATATAGCTCTGCCAGGAAACCTTGTCTCTTCCACACACAGCCAAGACAGAAGTGCAACTTGCCGTGAACATCTCCTGCTTCCTCCGCGGCTTTGAGCCTAGCACCGGAGCCCAAGCCCTATAGCATCCCATGCTGGAGCTGTCCTAACATGCCACTCCCTCTGAATCTTTGCATTGTTACTGAAAGGCTTCTGTCTTTGTATTTTGGAGTAGGTAATTGCCTCTCCGTTTGTAATTTCAGCGGCCAAAGCCATCCTCTCTCAAAAACCCTTTGCCCAGCCTGCCCTGTGAAAGCACAAACCAGCAACACAGTTTAGGCCTTGGTGTCATGTCTAAGACGTGAAGCAGCAGCAGCAGGAGGTACCTTTGAGGGCCCCACCCTGCCTCCCCACAAACACTGCTCTGCTTGTTCCTGCCCTCCAGCAAACCACCCATCTGTGCATCCCACCCTGGGAAAAACTCAGGAAAAGCCAAGGCTTGGGAAGAAAGGCAGTGCGAAAATAACCCCYCTGAGATGGAGGCAGCAGGGACCACTGCTCCTGCGGGGCCACAGGGAGCACCTTCCCACCTGGCCACGGCCTCCAGCCCAGCAGCCATCCCTCCATGCAGTGGCAGAGTGTTGCTAAAATCCTGTTTTGAATTTTCAGGTGTTTTGTTCCTTCAAAGCAATTCCATTCATTTTTTTTTGGAATTTTTGAGCTGGCATTCAGAATTCAAAAAGTCACTCATGAATAACTAGGCAAAGGGCAAAAAATGCATTGTGATAAGCTAATTTAAATAGAAAYAGGCTCATTCCTTTATTCCTTTGTGTGGGTTGCATATGCTTTTTTTTTTTTTTTTTAAGATCTAGATTTTTATAAGCAAATTCAGTTTTCTGAGGAACTACTCTGACACCACCAGGAAAAAATAAAAATTAAGGCTAGGTGAACTGATTGTCATTTTCATACAGCTAAGAATATCCAGACTTTTTGCTTACATTTGAGCAGTGACAGTCTCAGAGTGAATGGGAGCACAGGGTTAGAGATTTAGGAAGAAAAGACATTTGCAAAATGTGGATAACGTGACATTTACTGGAGATTATGTGATCACAACAGGAAAAGCATTTATTGTTTTCCCTATTCTTGTGCACAAATAAAAAGTTGTACACTTAATAGGAAATAGTCCTATGCAGCTATTGTTCTTACTAAGAGAGGCTCAAAAGACTGAAGAAAAGTACTTGAAAGATCTATTCTGGCTTTTGAAAAGTCAAGGACATTTCAAAATACTTTTGCCTGTGCTCTGTAATGTCTTATTCTAATATATTATAAATGGTAGTTGGCAGATTACATCTCRTATTTTCAAAAGCTAATGTCTGTACTGTTCTGCTCTGGGTGTCTTCTTGACTACATGGTTCAAAAACATTTGTGATCTTTCAYAGTAGTTTCGATACACACATAAAGCTGAGAGAACAATGATTTATAAACTCCACTCAGAAAGATATACAGGTAGATGTGCCTGCTAGGGGGTAGACAGAAAGCATAAAGCACTGAAAATGTCTTACTTTAGACTATAGTATATATAAATTGGAATAAAATATTATAAATACAAGTTCAGGGTCCTGTTATTACCTAATAGTTCAATAAGACACGATAACTGTCTGTATTGGGTTTTTATGATTTGTCCTTTGAAAACAGCAGTTATTAAAAATGTTACTTAACTAAAAAATAAAACTAATTCAAACAATATAAATTATGGGGCTTTAGGTGTTACAGGCCGAAGTAAAAGACTTTCATGACTTGAAAATTTTCTTTCCATTTTTAAATGTATGGCAAAGTAACTCTTCTAAGAAAAAATGCCAGCTGATCTGGTTCCCTGATTAGACTGAGTGCTTTATAGTATCAAAGGGCAGAAAACTTGCATTAACTTGATTAAAAATATTATACRGAGTCAACAGAAAAATGACGAATTTACTCTTAGTATTTTAAAAGGATTTTGTGGGCAGAAAGGAGAGTTTTTTAATAAGTAAATTGTTGCAGAATGAATAACTATACGTGTAGAAGGTCCTTATGGTTCCTGCTCATCTACATTATGGAAGAGTAAATAAAATGAGTAGAGTAAGAAATGCAATTCTGATTCAAAAACTGAATAGGAAATGGTCTTAATTCTTGTTTGTTTATGGCAATTGATAGCGTCCAGTTAAATTAACTGAACTGCTGTTAAACATTCAGGATATGGATTGTATCTTCAACATGCATAGGAAAAGGGTATTTATTTTGTCAAAGGTCTTTCAGCATTATCAGCAAGTTAGGATAGAAAAAAATTGTTTTCTGCAATTTCAGCCATTAAAAGAGAAGCTAGTCCAGTGCTAAGCCTGTACTCTGTAAAGGATTTTGAGAAAAGAAGAAAATCGTTTGCAGTGTGTTGGTGGGCAGTTATGTTAAAAATTTGAAAGAGGTTGAAAAGTGTAGTCGTCTACAGCTGAGAGACATTTGATGATTTTTTACCTATTCAAATAAAAGCCATAGTCACATGACTCTATTACAATCAGTTTTACCTGTTGTACTTTAAATTATAAATATTTAAATGTTTTAATTAAACCCATACACACACACCCATTCACTAAATTTGAATAGAGTTTGCTGACTAACACTCGACAGAAAACATCCACATTTAAAAAATGTCCTCTCTTCATTCTCCAGAATCTTTGCTGATTCAGGAGAGGAGAGGAGAGGAGAGGAGAGGAGAGGAGAGGAGAGGAGAGGAGAGGAGAGGAGAGGAG